>VDFB02043293.1:0-17945 GCA_007258455.2 Sequoia sempervirens | reverse complement strand
CTACAGTTGTTGTTTCAATCTATTTACAATAAATGAACAATAGATCTAAAAATATCTAGGTTTAGAGCTCCTAGATTCCTTCTAAAGGAAAGTATCGACTGTATAAAAAAATGTATTATATATATATTAAATATGTTGATATATACTTAACTACGTAGGGTAAAGGATGTCATAATTGTTTAAACCTGAATGTGCTCATTATTAGGATTGACAAAACTTTCATTTTAATGAACATACTCCAAAAACCATCATGGAAACCTTATTTGCAGGCTGCATCTCACCAAATTGGAGAAGTGAGAGGTCAATACTAGGGAGGAGTCTGGAGCAGAAACATTTGAGATTCATTTAATTGTTTTGCATTGATATGGCTGCAAGATAGCTGTCAATATTCCTTTACAAGTCGTTCTTTCTGGCATAACTAGTATTTCTCTCCATTTTCATGACTGATAATTAAATTTTGGGAGATAAACTGATATTTTTTGATGTATGAATATATTAATTATCTCAGGTTTTTTGTTTTTCAAATTTAGAGCTCGGTTTTTTTTTGTAGCTACATGAATGGAGAAGACATGGTTAGTGGCATGAAGAGGATGCATCCATACTTGTTTCTATTGAAATAATTAGCATTAAACTTGGAGACATTGTTCTTGCAGATGCTCATCTTTTTTAGGGAAACCCATTAAAAATTGACCAAATTTGGGGAAAATGCCTTTTTTTCTCCTTTCACTAAATGCATTATTCCATAGTTTCTGGGAGTAAACATGAAAGTGTTTAATATTGTTTAGCAAGTCATTTAAAAATATTTTCAAATTGAACAATTTGCAGTCTTCCTTGGTATCTTGTTTTAGAAAGAACAATTATTTAAGGAAGCACTTGATCTTGAGGAAGAGGTAAAATTTAGTTTTTACTTTTTAATTTATATTATTCTTTTGAATTGAAGTTTATTTATTTGTTATTTTATTGTTTATTATTAGTTTTTAAGTTTATGTTATTGTAGGTATTATTAGTTTATAAAGGGAGAATTTTATTTTTAAAAAAAATAAAACATCTTAAACTTTTTGCTAAGTTTGTCCCTTGGAAAGATCATCCTTGTGAAATTCTTCACTTTGAAAGGGATAAGTCATTTTGAACCACATTTGAAATCTCTAACTCAGAATTTCTAGATAAAATCTCTAAGTCATTTTGATTGTGGACAGGTACAGAGCAAGGAGAAAATGCAAAACCAGTGCCTTCTAGATGAATTTACAACCCACCCCATGTGCAACAATGGCATCATTGAAGACATGTATTCACACAATGGCTTTTTAGTTTTAGTTCTAGTTTCTTTCAGTTTTAAAAGCATAATAAATCAATAGTTTGCACACTATGAAAGATTTTGTCTTCAAAACTCTATATATAGAGTTTTTTGTAACATATTTTATATACAGTTTGAATATAAAGTGAATTATTTCCAATCCTTTGAGGATTCAAAACTCTATATATAGAGTTCTTTGTAACATATTTTATATACAATTTGAATATATAGTGAATTATTTTCAATCCTTTGAGCAGATTTGTTGAAGTTTTATGATTATTTCAGTTTATAAATGACTAAATAAATGACTACCATGACTAAATAAATGACCAAACAATGACTAAATAAATGACTACAATGACTAATTAAATGACTAAATAAATGACTACAATGACTAAATAAATGACTACCATGACTAAATAAAATGCTTACCATGACTAAATAAATGACTACCATGAATAAATAAACAACTACCATGACTAAATAAATGACTACCATGACTAAATAAATGACCAACTAACAACAATCAATGACTAAATTAACCACTAAATATACTACCAAATTGATCAATGACTAAATATATGACTAAATTAATGACTTAATAAATCACTACCATGACTAAATAAATGACTAGTTAACAACAATCAATGACTAAATGACTAAATCAATGACTAAATCAATGACCAAATCAATGACCAAATCAATGACTAAATTAATGACTAAATAAATGACTAAAATAGTTTAGTCATAAATTTGGTCACGTTATAAATGACCGGCAATAAACCACTAGTGGTCACGTGACCAAAATTAGTCATTTATATGCAATTTTTAGTAGTTAATTTAGTCATTGATTGTTATTTTAAATGAAGTGCGGAAGGAATAACATTTAGGTAAAATCTTGTTTCCAGATATGCAAATGAAAGACTATTTGAATTTTACTATTTTCAAGATAAATGATATTTAGACTTTGACAACCAACATATACACCTTCCTATAGATTTTTCATGTGCTAAGCATTTGACTTGGGCATCCTATTAAGAATGTCTACATAGTTTAGTCTTGAACCTCACCAGTTCAACTTAAAAAATAATCCTTATCATATATTTTGTTGGGCATATCAATATAGATTAGTATTGTGAAACATTATATTAATCTCTAATCTCATAAATGCAAAATTGAATATAGAGAAAAAATTTGTAATAGAGTGCAAATGATTGAAAAATCGTAGTGCCAAACTATGTAATTAAAATACTTGTATGAAGGAAGATGATTGTGAAACTACCTCTTCTTTATTATCCAATTCTCTAATTTGATGCACAATATGTATGGAGAGGTGTGTAATGTTAGCAAAAACTTGTTGCATTAGAACCACCAAGTCATCTCTAGAATTCTAAGTCATTGATTAATTTTCTCATTGAAAGTGGTGTGTCTTGTAATGATGGGACAAAATTACAAATAATGATTAGATTAAAAGTTGCATGTCTTGTAATACTGGGACAAAATTAAAAATAGTGTTTAGGTTGTTGATTGCATTGATTATTGATGGTATTAAGGATTTGGGATTCTGTTATGGGAATTCCCTTTAATTTCAAGAGGTTTGTACTCCTATTTTTATCAAGGGAAGGCAAAGGAAGAACACCAATTTAAATTTAATGTTTGAGACATGAATTATTATATTCTTGTGATGGAGAATAATGTTGACAACATCCATGCTTTGTGATTGTACATCTCCTTTCTATGAGATATGGCTTTCTCTTTGTAATTTAATTTGCTTAACATTGGATTTATCTCTGTTAAAATTGTATACAGAATTAAATTTTACCTTTTTATCTAGAAATGTTGCCTATTTTTACCTTTCAAGTTAAAATAGTGCATTAAAGGGTCAATAGGCCATCTGTCCTAGGTTTTACAAGGTTTTCATTTGAAAATATTTATTAATAAGGGAAAAAAAGATATTAAAAGCCTTGCTTTTACCAAGTTTGAAAGCATCATAGTGCAAATGATAATATTAAAGGTCAAGCATTCATGTCAAAGAGCTTTTATTTCATGATAAAAACATTGGAAAAGTATTTTAATTCTTTCAAAGGCTTCTTTTCATAGAAATCCACATGCAAATGGGAAAAAAGATAAAGTTTCCAAGTTTGATTTTGGATTTGGAGGGACAATCTACGTGATTTTCTTTCCATGCAGATGTTTCCTTGATTTTTGACAAGGCAAAGAAGGAAGGCTTGGGTTGTGAAAGAAACTGTAATTTTACAAAAGAAAGAGTTTCAAGTCTACAACATTTCAATTCCACTTTTCATGGATTTTCCTTCTTGAGAGGTATTTTGATTTCATCTTTGTGCCGGTAAAGACAAATGAATATTCTTTCTTTGTTCCTTTGAATGTTGACAATGTTTTCATCAAGTTTGGAGGCTCCTTTTACTACCATGGGCTAGGGTTTTTTTTTTTTTGAGAATTCATATACATATTGAAGGCTACCTTTTAGATCTTTGTGTTGAATGATAAATGCAAAAATAAGCATAAGAGGGTTTTTCATTCTTTTAAACTCGTGAAATTTGAATCATTGAGTGGTGAGCCTATAAATCAAGAAGTTTGAAAACCTAGACTTTTGAAGAGGCAACAAAAAGGATAACATTGTAGCAAAGGATAGTGATATTGTTATCTTCAAGAGGCAGATCAATCTTTGGCAGTCACAGTCCATTCATCAAGGATCTTGTAGTCTTCAAAATGGAAGCCATCTCATTACAACAGTAAAACCCTTTCCAAGACTTGAGTAGGACAATCAAGTTTGCATTTAGGTTTCATTGGCATTGAAACCACAACAACAGTGATAGCATTTGTGACAGGAAACCCTAAGATGGCAACGTTTAGTTTTGCAACCCAAAGCATCTTTCATTGCAGATAACTGAGCAACATGATGCACTCATAAGTAATAGAGCATGACAATCTCCATGACTTTAAATGCAACATATCTATATGTGGCAGTCCCATCATCATTTCTCTATGCATTAAGGAGGTAGTTGGTTTGGTACTATACTGTGCAAAGGGCTACTGTCAAAAAATGTAACAATCAACATGCCATGAAAGAGGAGATTTTAGGCTTGTAGTGGTTGCTAGAGATAAGGATTCATCAAAGTTTGATGAGTGAAGGATCACAATGAATCTATGCTATTATGGAGAGAGTGTTTATCAAGCATATTATAGTTAACTACCCCAAGTTTTGAGATGGTAAGGATGCTCTCAGCATTGTTACAATGCTCTCTGAAGCCCTTAGTATTTTGCATGAGGAATCTAGATTGAGAGTTATGCATTGAGACATAAGTGGCAGGAGCAACTGGTCATATGGCTCTTGATGATGCCTTGAGAGGACATCTCACTAGGGAGGAAGATGTGTTTAGTTTTGGATTTATAATCCTTGAAATTGTGAAAGACATACCACACATAGGCAAGAGGTTGTATGGAGAGAGCAAACTATTGGACCTGGTTGATGTGAGTGTAAAATTTCAAGCTTCCCAAAAGAGGAGTATGAGTTTCTTTTCATAAAGACCTCACTCGAAGAGAAAATTTCAGTTCATATACTTGTTGAAGAATGAGCGGTAAGAAATGTCAAAAGTACATGTGAGCAATCATTCAAGGATGATGATAAATCTGAAGAAAATAATCTCCTTACAATCTAGATAATATAGTGACCTTAGTGGTCAAGCACATTGAAACCACAATGGAAAATTTTTGGAGAGGGCAATAACAAAACTAAGGTTAGAAATCATGACAATTAGAATTAGTGTTTATGAAGTGGAAGGAGTACAAAGGAAGTCTCTTAACTATTTGACAGTGACTATATGCACAATAGGGTTCTTTGGATGGAAGAGGGTCATTTCATAGTATGACATCCAAGAAGGGATCTCATGACTATCATTTGTAAAGGAAACAACCTCCTCATTTGGCCATAGCAATCACCATAGTTTGGACAGTTGAGAGTCTTTTGGGAAAGTGTGAGGGTAGTCAATTTGCATGATGACAATAGTAATGGTGACCAAGGGACAATTTGTGAGGTGCAAGGTTTTGTTTGATACTAGAAAAACTATTGAGGAGATTGTATATTTGTTTTTCACTGGAAAGTTAAGGATAAGCATTAAAACCCTAAGTATTCTTCACTCACATAACTCATATTAGCAAAATTTATTCATGTGGTAGGGCAATTACTCAATAAAGAATACATTGAAGAATGCAAAGGGGTGATGAAAGGTGGTTGTAGTAATGCTGAGAAATGGGGAAACTAAGATTAGTTAGAGGTTTCAAAGCCTAAAGGCAGTTCCTTTTTGTGAGGTATGCACTCTTAGGGTGACAGTGCTTTTAGAGATTAGTCCTTGATCAATAGTGTGTATAACACATTGGCAGTCATTAAAGGAGGTCACTGATACATGGTTTTGATGAGGCATTGAAGTGTGCCATGTTTCTTAAGGTAATATAGAAGCAAGTTATTGTATTTTATTTTAGCTGGTTTGCATGATTGAGAATTTTTCATGTGTGTTTGGGTGGTAGAATTGGAATTCATTTGTCACATTGAGTTTCATGCATACTCATGCATTAAACACCCTTATTTTTCCATTCCTTGATTTACACTATGGGTGTTAGTATTGGACACTGGTTTTAAAGGGATAAGAAGAGTTGAGAGGACTGTCAATGCATATTAAGGCGTGGTGACCTTTCACTGCACATAAACACCATAGCATCAAATCTTCAGGAGACAACAACCCTATTTAAACACTAGACTGTCAATGTTTGATGATAGGTTGGTGATAATCCCACTATCACAATCCTTGTGCATAGAGATTGACTATGGAAACCTTTAGGGTAAAGATAAACCAATGAGGAGGTAGTTACCAAATGACTCATAGGAGCAAGGAATGATCTTGATTTTGAATGTTGAGTAGTGGTTCTCACTAGTTTTACAATCACCATGAAATTATGAGAATGTTGATCATCAAACACAAGAAAATGATAACCTTGAGCTTCATACAAGGACAATAAATGACCACAATAATCATGATGATAGTGAATCTAAAATTCTTCCAAGCTTAGAATAGATTTTGGAAAGCCAAAACACTGAAAACCTAAGAGTAGAAAAGCTTGACAAGGATGGATTTACTTTTGTTGGTTCAGACTTATATAATGGGGACATATTAATTGGAAAGGTGAGTTCACAGCCTTCTAATGTAGACTTCAACGTAAAGTTTAAGCATACTGAATGAGGAAGGGTTGATCAAGTTTTAATGTCAAATAATGATGATGGAAGGAGTTGTAGGGTTTATAGAAGAGAAAGAAAGTATTCCTTTTAAAATAGAAGGCATTGTTCTAGATTTTATCATAAATCCACATGCATTTCCTTCAGAATCAGGGTAAATTTTGGATTAGATTCAAGTTATCAAATCAATGCGAAAGACAAAACCCAAAGTAATTACAAAGAACAAAGGAAGCAAACGTAAATGAAACAAGTATACCAAATAGTTGTTGCAGCCTCCATGATTCACCTTTGTAACACCTCCTTGCTTGCTGGTTGACGTGTTGCCCTCAGATTTGATGAGTGAGCAATCTGCAAATAAATGTCTATGTCCTACACCAAGCTTTGAAGGATTTGCACAAATGTCCTAATGCCTATGCCTAAATGACAAAAATGACTCTAAAATGCCAAATTAATCTAAGTATTAATATGCCAGAATATTGTAATCTATGTGTGTCTAATGTCTAAATATTGCCTAATGCAAAAATGAGAGGAAAATGACATTTTATAGAAAATGCCATTTTGAACGGACGAGATTGATGAGATTGATTTTGACAAAGACCTCAAAATTTCATCTAAGAATATCAAATCGCTGGAGAATAAATGAGATAAAATTAATTAGAAATATATATTCAAAATCAAGAAGATAAAGATCGCCTCGACGATTCGAAAAATCAAGAAGATAAGATTTGAATTGAAGATTCGATTTAGAAAATCAAGAATCTGCCCGATGACTTGATTTTTAGAAGATTAGCTACTATTTTGAATTAAATTAATTCAAAATAGTGATTTGTGAGATAATAAATAATCTTTTTCAGATTATTTATCAAAATGGACTGACAGTTCAGATTGGGATGACATTTTAAATAATTTGCCTATTTAAAACAGAGAGTGAATGAGTTAATTCTGGCAATTAAATAATTAAAGATAATTATTTAATTTGAGAAGATGGCTTAATTTCATAATTAAATAAATTAATAAATTCATTTAATTATGAGGATTAGTGGCATATTAAATAAATAAATAAAACTTATTTATTTATTAATTAGGAAGAAATATATGACAGAGAGGAATTAAATAAATTAAAAAAATTAGTTAATTAAGGGAAGACTTAGACAATTAATATATGATATTTCTAATAAATAAATAAAAATTTATTTTATTTAACAATCATGAAGAATCAAAGGACAAGAAATTATCAAACAGCCTAATGTGGACCAAGGACATAATTAAACGTCATAATTATGCTAGGATGGAAAGTGGCAAAAAATGAAGCTGCAAGCCTAGGTCATTTTTAATAAATAATAAATAATTGATTTTCCACCATTTCTACCGAAAGTGAACCGCCGCTAATAATGTGACATTTTAAATAATTTTATTTATTTAAAATGAGAGGAATATTAATTTGGCAATTAAATAATTAAAGATAATTATTTAATTTAGAAGATAATGACTGATAATTAAATAAATTAATCAATTTATTTAATTGAGACAATTAGTGGCATATTAAATAAATAAATAAAACTTATTTATTTACCAACCAAGAAGAAATATATGATCTATGGAAATTAAATAAATTCAAGAAATTTATTTAATTAAGGGAAGACTTAGGACAACAACATGTATTTAATAACAAATGTGTACCCATTTATTTTAATAATCATGAAGAATCAAAGACATGAATTAATTAAATAATTACGAATTATTTAATCAATAGTCGAATGTGGACCAAGGACATAATTAAATGTCATAATTATGCTAGGACGAAAGTGGTAAAAAATGAAGCTTGCAAGCCTAGGTCATTTTTAGGTGTCTACACCTTCAAGACAAACACTTGGACAACTTTTGGAACGTGCCTTATCAAGGATAATTGTGTAAAGTGGCATTGTTGGTGATGCCACACCTTTCATTCCTATCACCATTGAATCCATTACTGAACAATTTCACATAGTGCAGAATGTAGTGATAGTGATAGGTTTCAAAGAGAATTCCTAATGAAGGTTTGAATGTATGGATTTTGGAGATGGATATAGTCACAGTTCCAAGTAAACATAATGTAGATCTATATTTATAGTTGGTTGACAGGTTGAGGTGACAATGCATAAAGAACTCAGCTAATTGAAGGACATTGAGTAATGAAATATTCTTTCTCTATGATATGAAGAATTTATGCAAAATATTTTGTTTGATCTATTTTTTTTTGTTTCAATAAAATTTGCATACATAATATTTGCTTGAACAATAAGTATTCATAAAATAAACTATACACATTTATGAGATATTTAGCATTTTCAATACATTTTTGTTGTTGTGTGAAGCACCCAAAAACTATACCAGAATTTGTAGATTTCAACAACAGAACAAAAAGCAGATAATAACTTGGTAAAAATGTTGAATCACTTCTAATGATTTGCACAAAATCAATTATTAAAGCCACGTCTTGACAACAAATCTTGCTCATACAAAAATTCGCCTTCAGTGCAGGTTGGAGAGACCACACCTTATCCACAAAATACAATGAACATTCACATAGGTAACATGTCCTTCCAAACCACCTCCAATTTCTTATACTCATTCCAATCAATTCCTCCAATGTTGAATTCCTTCTACTTGCACATAATCCCAACCATCTTAGATAACTTCATGCACTATTATGGGGGTTTTTTCCCCATACATTTAGGGTTTTTGTACTGAAGGTAGCTTTATTCATTGCTTCATGAGAGCATAAAAAAAATTGAATTTTTTGCATGCCCTTCTCAAACAAGTCAAGCCTTTTTATCAAAAAAAGTTGCTATCTTTTTCCCAGCCATAAAGCAGCCAATTTCCAAAGAGATTTTATTTCCTCTTTTAAAAAAAATAAAATCAATGAACGTATTTGATTTCACTAAATCACTCCCATTTAAGAACAATCGACCTTGGAAAAATTTGGATTTATTGACTGCCATAAATAAATGCCTAGTAAAAGATGTTATAACTTAAGTGGCACCGCCAAACTTAAAAAATGAATAATTAAATAAACTTTTTGGACTATAGCTTTAAAGCCTCTATTTAATTATTCTCACATTCCCTTGTAATTTAATTTATTTCTATTCTCAAGAAATTAAAGATTAGAAAATATCTTCATAAGTGATGTTAAGCGAAGAGGGACATTACAGTCCTCCCTTCCTAGGATTGTTGGTCCTCTAGCAATCTCAAATTGGGGTGTTGCAAAATCTCTTCCCCTTCCCATGTTGCATCCTCAACTAGTAAATCTTTCCATTTGATCAGATATTCTTGAATCACCTTATTCCTCAGCTTCCTTTCTCTCCAATCTGCAATACTTTTAGGAACTAGCACCAAATTCCCTTCTTCATCGAGTGGTTGAAGCTCTAGAGATGCCACAACCTGCTGACCCAATGCCTTCTTGAGGTAAGAAACATGGAAGACGTTGTGAATCTTACTGCCCTTAGTAAATTCCAATTCATATGCAACTTCACCAATTCTCCTCATTATCCTGTAAGGTCCATAAAAGCATGGATTAAGTTTTTCTACACCATTTTTCTTCAATGAGGATTGCCTATATGGCTGCAAACACAGAAAAACTAAGTCTCCCACCTCAAATGATCTCTCAATTGTGTGCCTATCTACATACATTTTATGTTGGTTATGTGCACATTGCAGATTGTCCTTCAATGCCTTGAGAATATCCTGATAGTTTTGCATTGTCTCCTTGGCCTGTGGGACCCTACTATCATCAAAGGTCAAATCTACAATGATACGACATCATACCCATATAGGGCCCTGAAGGGAGACATGCCAATCAACATGTGTTAGGTGGTATTGTAGCAATAATCACCTAAATGTAACCATCTAATCCAAGCACAATGTTTCCCTAACACATAATTTCGCAGATATCCTTCAATCCATTTAATTACTATCTCTGTCTGACCATGATTTTGAGGATGGTAGCTCGTGCTCGGTTTCAATTTTGTACTTTCCAAATGCACCAACTCCTACCAAAACATACTTAAGAATCTCGTGTCACGACCACTAACAATTGTTTTGGGGAGTCCATGCAACCTGAACACCTCTTTGAAAATAAATTTTCCACCTGAACTATAGTGTAATTAGTAGATATAGCAAAGAAATGGGTATATTTTGTCAATCTATCCATGACTACAAATATACAATCTCTCCCCTAGACACGTGGCAGTCCTGTGATAAAGTCAATGGATATTCCTTCCCACTTCTGCTCAGGTATTGACAATGGTTGCAGAAGACCTATAGGGAATGTGTGTTTTGCCTTGTTCTGTTGATAAGCTAGGCATTCTCTAACATGTTGCAACACATCATATTTCAAACCCTTCCAAGTGAACCTCTCATGAATCTAACGATAAGTTTTGAAGAACCCTAGATGTCCTATTAGAGGGGTGTCATGCATAGCCCTCAAAATCCTAGCCTTCAGCTTTGATCCTGGTACAAGATAAATTATGTTCTTATAATAAATAATGTCACTGACTACTGAATATCTATCATCTTGTGCCCGACCATCAATCAAATCATAGGAAAACATGTTTTTGGTATTTTTGGCCACTAACTAAGATTTCCAATCAGCTAAAATCTTACTGAGAGAGAAAAGTGTTGGTTTCCTAGAAAGTGCGTCAACAACAATGTTCTTCTTCCCCTTAATGTACTCCACATCGAAGTCATATACCTGAATCTTGCTCACCCATTTTTGTTTCCATTCATTAAGATCCTTTTGCTCAAGAAAATATTTGAGACTGTTGTAATTAGTTCTAACCACAAATTTAGTCCTCACTAAATACTACTTGAACTTAGCTAGCACATGCATAATCACTAGCATCTATTTATCATAAGTAGAATATAACCTCTTTGTATCTCTCAAATTTTGGCTATCGAATGCAATCAGATGTTGATTCTGCATTAGAACTGCACCAACTCCCTAACCCAATGTATCACACTCTAAGACAAATGACTGTATAAAATCTGGCAATGCTAAAATTGGACACAAGATCATAACTTCCTTGAGCTTGTCAAATGTTACCCGTGATTCCTCAAACCAATGAAATGCACCTTTCTTAGTAATATTTTCCAAATCTGATGCCAACTATGAGAAACCTCTCACAAACCTCCTATAGTAAGAGCATAAACCCAAAAATCCTCTCAATTCTAATATGTTCTTTGGTGGCAACCAATCCATAATTGCCTATATCTTCTCTTGGTGCACCTTCACACCATCAGCCCCAATCACATGCCCAAGATAGAGTATCTCATTCATTCTAAACTCACACTTAGAAGCCTTTACATAAAGCAATTGAGCCTCCATGATACTCAACACTACATCCAAATGATGTAGATGATCCTCCCAAGTCCTACTATATATCATAATGTCGTTGAAGAAAACCAAAACAAACTTTCGTAGCTGCTCTTGGAAGGTGTGATTCATGCATGACTAAAATTTGCTAGGTGCATTTGTGAGTCTGAATGGCATGACAAGGAGTTAAATATGCTTGTAGTGACAACAAAAGGAAGTCTTATGAACATCTTCTTCTTGAATCATATCTAGTGATAACCCAATTGAAGATCAATTTTGGAAAAGAACATGGCCCCATGCAACTCATCAAGCAGCTCATCAATCCTAGGAATAGGATATATGTTATTTATTGTCTTCTTATTCAGTTCCCTATAGTCTATGCACATGCTCATAGTTCCGTCCTTCTTTTTGAATAGCACTACTGACGAGGAAAACAAACTAGATTTGGGTCAAATGTGTCCCCATGCTCAAAAGCTCCTTGATTGTCTTCTCAATTTCCTCCTTAAAATGACTTGGGTTTCGGTAGGGCATAGTCATTACTAGTTTATCCCCTTCCTTGAGCTCAATGATGTGCTTGAAACCATGATCAGGTGGTCAACCTGGAGGTATGTCTCCAAACACTACACTATGCTTATCCAACTCAGTCTGGATATCAACATGATAATGTGGCTTGGTGTCTATGGTAGGCTTGGAAGAAATAAAGCACTGAACTGCCCAATCCACCTCTCCATGTCTGAGTAAAGTTTCCATCCTCCTAGCTGACACTACTCAAGGACCACCATCATCCATAGCCTTCAACACAATCTTTTTTCCACCATCTATGAATTCTAACTCCATTTTGTGGAAGTCCTGAATGTACCTCCCAAGTGACTGTAACCACTGCAATCCTAAAATTGCATCACTATTACCAAGTCCAAGCACATAGAAGTTAACAGTAACTATATAATCTCCAATCTAGTTGCTAAAATGGGAGACCATCCAAGTGCAACTCAACTGAAACCCATATGCTACAGTCACATTGAACCCCGAAAAACTCAACCTGTAGCCCACAATTCGCAACTAGAACCTCATCGATGAAGATGTGCATGGCTCCACTATGCACCAAATAGACCATGTGTTTCCCCTTAAGGACACCCTTCAAATGGAATGGATGAAGTCTAGGAACTCCAAATAATGAGGCTATGGTACTCTACGAAGTCTCCTTAACTCCAAAATCATCCAACTCTAACTGTGGAGGCTGCTCCTCTTATATACCGTCATCTCCAGTACTAGTCTCTTGATCATTTTGTTCTTCATTATATGAAAAGACTTCAATTAAGTGAACCTTTCCTTTCCCAAGGCAGCGGTGACCAGGCTCCCATGGCTCCTTGCAGGTGAAACATAACTTTTTCTTGTGTATTTCATTTCTGGATTCATGTTCAAATTTCAGTAGGATATTCTTTTGTTGATTGAAACCTTTTTCTTTGGGCTGAAATCCACTAAAATCCTTCTTCTGAGGCTAGAAGGGAGTTGCAATCTCCAAATGAAGGGCTAAGCTAATGGCATCATGTAAATTACTAGGCTTATGAGCCCTCACTAGACCCCTCAATCTGTCACTCAAACCTTCAACAAACAACATAGTAACTCGCCTCTCAGTCATCTCAAGAACCATGACTACTATTTTCTGGAATTCATTGATGTAGGCCTCAACATGTCCATTTTTCTTCAGCTAAGCCAAATCCCTGTAATAAACCTCAATATCCTTATGATCAAAGCGTGCAATTAGTTTATGGACAAAATCCTCATATGAACATATCAAAGTATGATCCTATGAGACTAATCCATGGTGCCAACAATCATATTCCACTCCTTCCAGATGAATCGTAGCAGATTGTATAGCCTTATATTCTTCCATAGGCTTCAAGGATAGGAATGTGTCAAGTTTATGTACCCATGATCTGGCACTATCTTCCTACTTCCATTGAAAGTCGGTAAAGGAATTTTATTCAATGATTCCTTGTATTCCTTGAGTTGAGTGCCTTGATTGGTTTGTCTTCTAAGTCCCCTTTCTTTCCTTTCATATCTGACTCTATTTTTATCTTTTCATTGATTCATAAATTGATTCAAATTTATCAGGTTCCTCACTTTAGCTGGAAGAATTCTATATTCCTCGTGGGCCATCATAATATCATCAGTGATGTTTGTCTCTACCTCCAACTCCAGAATTACTTCTTCTTTAGTTCACCTTGGCACAAATATGGGATGTAGAGGTTGATTAGACCTTGTACCTATTGTGCTAATAGCATTAGAGGCTGCTCTATCTTTATTTTCATGAACAACATTACTTCTACTACGATCAATGCTGCTTGATCTACTCTCATTTGCCCCATGGTTTTAATTATATGATCCTGAAATTGTTGTAGCATTTGTTTTTATTGTTGGGAAAATGTGATCAAGAAATGATCAAATTGATTATTCAAATCCCTTGGCCGTATTTCATCTCTTTTTTCATGCATTTCTGCTTCAATTGGGTTAATTTCAGGCCCTTCTCCTTGTTGTCCCGACCTACTTCTGGTGAAATATCTGTGTGATCTTTCCTCTCTAGAGTGCATGGAATCAAATCAATTGATGTGCAATAACCCAATTTAACGACTACTCAAAAAGGAAACATTTAATCTTTTGGGTATCCTCTAAACTAACATGCAATAATGAATCCCCAACATGCTAGCAGGATTCTAGGCTCTGATACCCTTGAAATATTCTTTCTCAGTGATATGAAGAGTTTATGCAAAAGATTTCGTTTGATCTATTTTTTTGTTTCAACAAAATTTGCATACATAATATTTTCTTGAACAATAATTATTCATAAAATAAACTTTACGCATTTATGAGATATTTAGCATTTTCAATACATTTTTGTTGTTGTGTGAAATGCCCAAAAACTATACCCAAATTTGCAGATTTCAATAATAGAACAAAAAACAAATAAGAACCTGGTAAAAATGTTGAATCACTCCTAATGATTTGCACATAAACAATTATTAAAGCCAACATCTTAACAATAGATCCTGCTCATACAAAAAAATTGCCTTCAATGTAAGTTGGAGAGACCACACCCCGTCCACAAAATACAACGATCATCCACACAGGTAACATGTCCTTCCAAACCGCCTCCAATTGCTTATATTCATTCTAGTCACTTCCTCCAATGCTAAATGCCTTCTACTTACAAAGAATCCCAGTTGTCTCAGATAACTTCATGCACTATTATGGGGTTTTTTCCCATACATTTAGGGTTTTCATCCTGAAGGTGGCTTTCTTCATCACTTCAAGAAAACATAAAAATAATTGAATTTTCTGCATGCCCTTCTCAAACAAGTCGATCCTTTTTATCAACATAAGTTTCCATCTTTTCCCCAGCCATAAAACAGTAAATTTCCAAGGCTCCTTCTAGATTTTAATTCCTTTAAAAAAAAAATCAATGAACTTATCTAATTTCACTAAATCGCTCTAATTTAAGAACAATCGACCTTGGAAAAATTTAGATTTATTAACTGTCATAAATAAATGCCTAGTGAAAGAAATTATAACTTACGCGGCCCCACCAAACATAAAAAATGAATAATGAAATAAACCTTTTGGACTATAGCTTTAAAGCCTCAATTTAATTATTCTCACATTCCCTTGTAATTTGATTTATTTCTAATCCCGGGAAATAAAAGATTAGAAAATCTCTTCATAAGTGGCGTTAAGTGAAGAGGGACATTACGAGTAACCACAATGAAATGACTATGCACATTGAGATTGGAGTTGGCAGATGCTTGCATATGCTTGATTGTGAAGGATAAATTTATATCATGGTGAAATCACAACTTTGCTACTTGAGTAGTCTATTGACAAAGAGAGATATCATGGCATTGTCTCAAGGTCAGGAATGTTTGTGCAGATTTGAGAATATTTTCGAGGTGTAATTTCCTAGTTTGAAGGCAATTTGTAGAAGTTTAATGTCAGGGTCATATTTCCAAATAAGAAATATTGAGCAAGTTTCCTATTCTAAAGAATCATGGTAGTGATTTGTGGAAAGTTCAAAATTCAGATTGCAACAAGGAAGGTTTCAATCACTTACCCTGATTTCTAGGCGAGTTTCAAATCAATAGTCCTCTTTTCAAGGAGATTTCAGTCATCAATTAATCATGATTTTGTGGAGCTTGTAGCAATCAAGGTCAGCAATTAGCTTCATTCAAGCTTGATTATTGATTTTTCATTTCTAAATCAATCAAGGGGTGAATTTAGAAGTTTAGTTTCTTTATAAAGGCATCTCTAGGCCTTTCTGTTTTTAGTTCTTTCTTTCTTTTCATGCTTATAGTAGAAAAGATTGTTCTTGTAGCTCAATTTTTGAGACTTATTTTAACATTCCTTTTGATTCAATAAAATAATGACAATAGTTCCTTCTCACTTTGCTTTGATCACATTTTGCAAATGAATTGGTTGTGATCTGAGTTTTCAGTCCTTTTTTCCCTTTTCAAGTAATGTTTTGGCAAAGGATGCATGTTTAAGTGCAGGTTATATGTTGTGTGTCCGTTTTAGAAAATTGTAGTTGTGAAACTTTTTTTTCCTTCATGCAATAAGTTGAAACCAGAACCTTCATATGAAACATTTATGTGCTTCATGTTTTGATTTGAGTTGTGAACAATTCATAACCTTGTTGAGTCATATTTGTGATATGGTTGCAGTAGTTAGACATAAATATTCTAGTGCATCACCTCCTAGGAATTAGTTTTCAATTTCAAGCAAACTCTCTATCCCTTTTCCTTGGAGTTTTATGTAGTTTAGGAGGTTCACCAGGGGAACCAACCCGCTCTGGAGATTCATCCTCACTTTAAGCAACCCATAGCTTAAGGATGTTTCCATGTTACACAGGATGGTTGAGTGCATACTCAACTAGGGTACAATCCTAAGTGATAACAATTTTTGGCACGACCAGTGAGACTGATTGGAATTTTTCAGTCCAAAATTTTGTTCATATATCATTGATATTTGGTGTGTATGTCAATGATCTCTTCCTTTGGAGGCAAGAAAATAACACATATGGCGACTCTGAAAAGGAATTCTACTGGTTTCAGTATGACCAAGTGTTGGTTTATTTCAAAAAAGTTTGATTTTGTTTATTTTTCTAGCTTTTGAATGAACAATCATGTCAATGTTTCATGGAAATATGTCATATCATCCATCATATCATGAAAAAATTTCTTATCCACCCTCTTATCAGCTATATCAAATAAATCATGTTATTGGTTTTAGTTCAAATCCCATTGCTTTTCAAGAAAACCAACATGTTCAATATGATTATTATTAATAAAATACTAACTAGCTTCCTTCTCGGTGTATTTTCCTCTATGCTTCGCCTGTGCATTGCAAGTAATCAACTCAACATTTTATCTAGGTTCTACTCTCCCACTCCACATGTCTACTCCTCACAACCCTAAGTCTCTGCATTCCTTCGCATTCTAGAAACTCACTATGCTTCCACATGTTGCGGTTGCGAGATACTTTTGATCATGTTTCTTGTGCCTCATTCGGCTCCGCTCGGGTGCCACAAAGCCCTCATTCCTAAAAGGTTTTGGTAGGCCCCACAGCTTGCTGGTCCAGTGTGTACTTGATACGTGTCGGCTATTCACAAATCTTTCAGTGTAGAGATGAAGTAGCAACTCTGGGCAGTGAAACACTGGCACACGTCTCTTTCGCACCTGGTTGGTGATCATTCCCTCCTTTATTGATGAATTTCTCTTCCCATTCAACACATGTAGCATTAATGTAGGTCCTCAGCGGTGAAAGAGAGAGGTTCATACGGGCAGCGAAAGGTTGCCACGTGCCTAGCCAGTGGATCTCATATTTGAGTGATAGACCAGATGAGCCTAATGATGCTATTGGCCACTGCGTGTCATAATCATTCGCACAGGATGGTGACACTTGTCTGATTGGCCCTTTCTAGGACTACTGCCATCATTTGTAGAGGATGCACATGTACCTGGAGTGATCGAATGTTTGCTTCCAGATCGATTCTGTTGCAACAA
>VDFB02043292.1:0-42507 GCA_007258455.2 Sequoia sempervirens | reverse complement strand
GCAAGGAAAATAACATTTCCCATCACCCTTTTCTTTTCAATCTAGCCTTCACAATCTATCAAGTGTCTCTTCATTTTGTTCTCGACTACTACTATCTATGATTTTTCTCACAAGTTTCTTGACTATTTTAGATCTTCAAAAAAATATCAAACTTTCACACTCCAATAATTTTATTCATAGGACAGCAGCCATAAGGTCTAATACCTCATATATTTTACACCAAAAAAATTTGGCATGCAACCACCCCCGCAAAAGAGAAGATAGTCTGAAGTTAATGACCCCAAAAAACACTTTACAATGCTAATTACAAAACTTATTAAATTCTGATTTTACTATGATTTCCAAATGTTAAGACTCCTAAAATCTTAATATTGAACTTGATCACAAAATTCCCATAACAATGGAGAGGTAGCTAGTAAGAGCAAGTGACCCATTCCTAAGGAGCAACTAGTCAATTATCATTGCTAATGTCAATAATGGATTTATCCTTTACAGTGATGCAATGTGTCACTTTATGACGAAGCGATCCCTAGGCCCTCAACATTGGAGAGAGAGCCCTAATAGAAAACAACAGAAGCATTGGTAAGAGCATGATTAGGGTACAAACCCTAGGCCTCCGTAGAAACATAAACAATAACTATAGTGGATTAGTGAGGTTGCAATACTAGAAAAATTGAGACATTGTAGGTAATAACAAAATCTTGCAATCTAAATATTGTAGCCAATAAGAAGTACACTATGTAGCTTAGTGACATTTGTAAATGCAATCTACGGTAAGAAGAATGACAGTCACTTGAGATGTGACAGTCAAAAAGAGGCTGAGCAATGACAAGATAATAAAGATCAAACCTTGCATAGTAAAGTGGAAATTTTAACAGTGAGTTTCCTTACCCCTTCAATGAATCTTTAAGGGTTTTTCAAATGCTTTTGGTAGTGTTAGACAAGGAAAATGCAATCAGGGAATGACTGTCCAAATGAAGTAACAATGATAATCATAGGTTCACTGTTTCTTCTTAGCCATTAATGTATAATGGAGGTAGTGGATTGCATGTTTGAGCAGTGTTTTGAGACTCATCAAAGATGGGAGAATATTGAATAATACCTTGTGGAATGTGTAGTGTCAATAAGGTTGAAGGATCTTAAGATCTACAATACCATGAAACAATGAGTCCCCTATAGTAAGTAGGCAATCTGAAAGAAGTATTGGGGTTTGATTTTATAGAAGGATGCTCATGAAAGAATCTTCAAGTGATAGTGAGTGAGCTATTTGAGATTGTAGATGAGGGTGCAATACCCAGTCTTAAAGGAAGTTAGCAAAGCAGTAAATGTGCAAGAAAATTGAATCGTACACAACAAACAATTCACAATGTTATCTTCCATAATGCCTTGAGTTTGAAGACAAAAATTTCATTGTATCTTCATGATGAAAGTGGTGAGTTTAATGGTCAATCACTGGCAACCATGATTTTAAAACATGCTATTGTGCTTATGGAGGCAACATTTTCAGCAAGGCAGTGAGTGGTGGTTTGGAACAATGGCAGGTATGAAGGACTTGCTTTATATGCATACTATGCAGTCTAGCTTAAGACAACATTCTTAGAAGAGATTGAAGGTGGATTATGGAACTCAAGGGTTACCATGAAAAAGATTAAAGCAAAGACTGAGATCTATTTAAAAGCCACGGTCATGAAGATATTAAAGATGTCACATGTAAAAACCTAGTAGCTGGAGTAATGAATACAGTGCCAAAGAGGATAGTGTGCTGGGGCAGATTTAGGAGATCTCCACATTATCTAATTACAGGGAAATACATCATTTATTTATTTTTTTAATTAAAAGATATCATTCTAAACCCTATATAGGATACATTGATACTTCAAAAGCCTCTGAAGGAATTTCAGATTATGCAAATATATGTCAAGTAACATTCATAAGGTTTAGAAAACCTTGATCACTCTCTAGAATAGCCCATTAAACATGGGTTGTGCTTGAATGCACTACATAATTGATATAACACAACCACTCTGCATATCAATCAGAGTTATAGGCTCTTTATTTCAGCAAGAGGTAATCACCTGGATCATGTTATAATTACATCATAACCTATTAAACTTGAGACAACCTGAATGCACCCAATGATGATTGACACCTACATTATACAACCTGAATTAACTACATTATATGAGGGCCTCCATTTCTATCACAACATAGCCACATTAAACTTGGGTCACATATGAATGCATCCTGTATTTGTTATAGCACAACTGTGTCACATGACTAATACAGTTATGGATCACATAATTACAGTCACAAGAATTTGTTCCTCCATTGTGATCTTATGGTGATTCCACACAACAAAATCTAGACATGAAATTCTCAAAACCCTTAACCTCTAAAAATGAAATCTAATGAGATGTTGCTTTAAAATATGATTTTCAAACCTGGAACTACAAATCTGACTTCACAACTGAATTCTGCAAAAAGACAATGACTACCCTCAACTGGTGATATCTTCTTGATTTTTTTCTGATTTTTCCCAAGAAAATCGTCCTTAGTTCTCCACAACTGTCTCAAGTGAGAGCAAAAATGCCGGGTCACGAACTCACTTTTCTTTATGTCGGCCACAATTTGATTTTTTAAATTTTTCATGTTTGTCGAACATTCGACGAAAATAATAGCCGACATTTTGACGAACCCCAGGTTCGTCGAAATTTCGACGAACGTCGGGGATAAACTTTCAAAAAAATGGAAATTACACATCAAATTTTACAAGCACCCGATGAACATCGAATTTTACATATTTTGTCAGACAGTTTCATCATATTTTGCATTCAAATGTATTAGTACAAAGAATAAACTATATTCTAAAATGTAATTACATAAGCTTCATCTTATCATAGAATAAATACTCATAAATAACTGACTCCATTCAAGAATATCACATGACAAAAAGTGATTCTCATCAAGAGTATAATCTCATTAATAAATGACCCCAATCAAAGAGCAATCATATAATTAAATGATTTGATTTGAGAGTGTAATATCCTTAGTAAAAAGGGTTATTCAAAGAGTAGAATATTGTCAATAATATGACTTCACATCAAGAGTATAAAGCAACCAAACGGGTAACAACTCTAACTTAATAGGTAATCCCACATATGGCTCCAATCAAGTAGTAATTCATAAAATCAAGTGATCAACTTAATCACATATAGATGAGTCTCAACCTTGGTATACCCTAATCTCAGATATAATAAGCTAACAGTGAGCAATATGACGTCTCATCCTATCATATATTTCATACTATCCTTGTTGATGTATTGCTAAACCTTATATCTCCTAAGGTTTCCTAGCATTATAAGCTACCAGTGTCAAGTCACTTCATGACATTGATACATTTCACATTATACATGTAGTGTAGTCTATCTATGTATAGAAACATCATCTGAATTCCCAAATTGGGTATATAGGAGTATTAAATAACTTCCTTAAGCTATTCACTCTTTCATCAATCCTAGTATATAATATTATTGATAACATCCACTCCTTATTAAGGAGTATGTACAAACACACATAAGGATATCATATCAACTAGATTCTTTTCCTTTTTGATAAGCAAATAGATCATCTCTCTATTCAAGCAATCTAATGTAATTCTCAAACAACATAATCAAGACATACAATCTTTCTCAAACAGATAAACATAAAGTAGAATCTCATTCCTGCTTTACACTATTATCCAGTTGACCCACTAGTTCCTAAGCCAAGCCCACTCTAAATCAGATTTACAACTATTTCTTCTCAATTCCTCTCACAAATGTTTCCTCACAAAATACCTCTCAGCAAAATAAGAACCTCACAAAAAAAATGTAGCAGAATGGAGAAGCGTAATAATGCATAGTAGAAGTGTACTCAAATGAGGTAAGAGTATCTGTATTTATACCCCAAAATCAACATCTACATGCTAGAAACAAGGCCTATGAAATGACACTTCTCAAATCAATTCAATCAACTCAACTTGATAATAAAAAGGTGGTGGGTTCCTATCTTAATACTCATCCAAACAAGACAACAGGTTGATGCTTTGCTTGCCAACAACATGTTGATTGATTCATATTGCACATGTTCTAATCTGGAAATTGACTTACAGGCTTAAGAGACTTCTAATGAATCATAGAGTTCATAATCTGGAGCCAAAAATTCACCATATTCCCTATTTTCTAGCTTGTTATTTAACAGAGGATTGTCAATACTCATTTGGCTGCATTTTAAATAGCTGACTTGGTTTATTCCAAAGCAATTGACACATAACTTATGATTCAACTTCCCTTTTCATAGCGTTGCTATATCATTAACTTTGCACGTTGTGCAACACTTTAACATTATGCTTTATAAACTATGCACAACAAATATAAACTTATGCATTTTCAATGCATTTATCAATGATAATATATGTGGTTTTATGCATTGCCACCTCTACTATTCTAGCGTTGTCCATAAAACATATTAGCAATTATAATGCATAGACTCATATCCCTTTGTTGACTTAGTCATGCATTAGTTTTATGTAGACCCCTCTTCATGTGTGAGACTTTAACTCACTTATTCTCTAAGCGTTGGCCTCTACTACCATATGCGCTAAGGTTCATATTAAAGCATTTGTTATTAATATATTCATAGTATTACTATGCACTATCCATATAGGCAGCGATTAACTTTGTATAATGATCTCTCTCTCACACATATGTGTTATGTATATATTTGCACCACCACTAATACAAAGCATTGTATAAATATCAATCTCCATTGATTTATACAAATCGATTTCTATTAATCAATTCACATAATGGCAATCGATTCTTAATATAAATAAACTGATATATATAATATAATATTTACTATATACTAAATATATATAACTCCTCAAATATATATATATATGTATATATATATATATGTATATGTATATATATATATATATATATATATGTATATATATATATATATGTATTATATATATATATATATATATATATGTATATGTACATATATATATATATGTATATGTACATATATATATATATATATATATATATATATGTATACGTACATATATATATATATGTATATGTACATATATATATATATATATATATGTATATGTACATATATATAGATATTCATCAAAATATTCATATTCAATCACATATCAACATACGTGTATATGTGTTTATATGTATGTAAACATCATCGATACATACATATATTCCTATACTTTATTAAATACATATATACATATATATCATGTTTACTATCTTTAACACAAATACTTCATATCCTCATTGATAGGCATATACATTAAGCGTAAATATATATATACACACACATATATAATTGATTTCCCATGTAAGTACACTCGTAAGTATTTCTACTTACATTACATATGCATATGATTATGCTCTCATGCACATATCAATATATATATATATATACCCATATACAAGTATACATTTAACGTACATATGAATCGATGTAAAGATAACTATACAAAGAGCTTAAAGACTCAAAGATTCAATCACAACAACTTGATCAAACAGTCAAAGAAACCATAGACAAGGTCATAACCAAAACCATAATCAATCAAGTTGACCAACCAATTATAATAAGCCAAGACTATGACCAAGGGTTTACTTATTTGATTCATGGACTAACTCGACTCAAGTAGACCAACTAGGGTGTGAGTGTGTGTAAGATCAATTAGGTTTCATTAAGGGTTACCTGACCAATCACTTCTCCTGAGTGATACTTCTCCTCCCTTTTAGAGGATTGAATTTGTCCTTACAACCAGCTTAGTACAACACCAAGGTAGTTAGACATTCATAGTAAATCCATTTGCATCATAAAACATTTGTATCAACAAAGCATTTCGATATTTGAAAACATATTCATTCTTTTGAAATTAGTATCATCTTCTTGCATATTCACATATTTCATTTACAAAACAAACATATTGAAGTCACAATTTACATTTATCAACATTTTCACTCATAATGGTAAAAGTAACTTGGTAACTATGAAACGGGATATAACACTTTTGACCCACATTTAAATAGTTCAACATAAAGCAATAATTTTTTTCTTTTCTAAATCAATAACAAGATGCACATTCAAAATAATCCCATTTCAAACTTCCATTGCATTTATAAGAAACATTACATAATCCCAAGTAACGATTTAATATTACATATTCCCTTGTAAAGATGTCTTTTTTCCAATTACAATTCTATAAAGATAGAGATACATGAATACATGCATAGCTTCCAAGAGCTTTAAAGAAACTGAGTACAAATGGTCTAGATGTCCTTGTTGGCATACATCCTCAAATTACAGCTGCCAACTGTATGAGGGAGAGTATCACTCAAGCATTTTTCCACCAACCACAGACTTACTACGATCCCCTACACATCTACCTAATTGGTAAGATGGCCCTACCCTTTGATGAATAGATTGGTCTAGTAACCTCATAATACTAACCTTCCTGAGCATGGTGTTATGTCCTACATAACTAAAGCTATCATACATTGGCTACAACCTACATGCATGACATTCCCAACTTAATTATGCAAACTTGGCTCACAATGAACTGATAAGTGTAATGAGTGGCTACTTACACTACTTTGGCCAAAGATTTAGTATATAAATGCAATCGCTCAGCACTTCGAGTGTAGTCGTATGTTCATCCACCCCTTAGCTCGATTTGGTATGTGACCATTCATATTCTTTCCAATCATAATATATTTCATCCTAAAGGTGATGACTTAACCAAGTGACTGTTAGGTTACTCCCATCCATGGATTATCCTAACCCTAGGATCAACCAAATTAACTATACATGTACATATAATATTGCAAACTAACATTTTCAACGTAGTACTTTGAGATAATATCATTTCTCATATTTCACACTTTATACAAGCTTACATACATTCTATGACAACCTAGGTAAATTATACTAATACACTAGGATTATCTCGTTTAGCGAACAATCTCGTTTAGCAAACAATCTTGTTTAGCAAACACAACCATACAATTTCAATCATAAGGAATAAATATAAATAAGAAACAACCAAAGTTCAAGCAATCATAACATATAATTCATCTTTTTCTCAAACACTTGTATTCATAAACAAATACGATTTCAACACAAAAGAATAGAGAAGTAAAATCAGCATGCTTGGAATTATAGATTCCAATGAAGATACTGCTTCCTAAGCTTAATTATCACAGTCACACTCATTGCTCCTTCTATTATCAACCTATCTCTAATCCTATCCTTTCTCAAATACTCTCAACAAAACTACAAAATCACCAAAACAATCTCTCTTTTCTCACTAATGCACTCAACAACTATTTTGCACAAAAAACTACAACAATGAACTTCAAAAGAATGACAACAAAGGAATGACCAAAAATCTAATAAGTTGCCTCTACTTATACTAAAATATGAGAAAATTATTGCTACAAACTTGCTCTACAATTTTCCACCTTTTCTCTTCCAACTGCCACCACTTAATGTAACAAAGACTAACTCAACCTCTAAATGATTTGACTACGCTAATTGAAGTGAAATGTGGATACTCAAATAGTTAAGATGCAAACACATAATAGTCCTTTCATTTTCAGTCTCTCTAATATGGCTAAGTCACCCTCTTTTAACTACCAACAACTGTTATTTACTAAGTCAAAGCACATAAATGTTTAACTACAGGTTTCATATTTGTAAACTAAGTCAACTTCTTCGAAGCTTAAGCTAGCTCATGGATTTTGACAAAGTCTCATGCTCTACCAAGGGTATGCGTGGCTTTTCAGCATAGCCATAGACTTCTATTTGTTTCAAACTTCATACTTTATGACACCACATATTACAAATTACACACCTTTTTAGTTGTGCATTGGTTTTAATATATACAACATTAAATGCATCACTTCACTTTTGGATCTAGCGTAGATTAAGTGCTTCATAAACTTTGTTGAATACCATTCACTTTATAAACAATACATCATATACTATGTGACATACTATGTGCTTTAACTCACATTTAAACATTCTCACATATGCACAACATATGATTTAAATGTTACTTCGCTCTATGCAACCATTTACTATTAATATGGAATGCATTATATATGAGCCAAAGTTTACTTAATAACATTTCAAATATCTACATATAAACATTATATATATTAATATAGATATATATATATAGTGGGAGGTTGGGTGGGCTCCCCCTCCCTCCTTTCTTTTTCTCGTCTCTACACTGATGTGCTAGGAGGGCCAACTAGGCGTTGAGGTGGCGAAAAGGAAGGGGCTAAGGGGGACGCAGAAGAGGGTGACTTGGAGGCTGGTCACGTGATGGAGGCGACAACTCTCTTCCCAGAGCTCAAGGATGTCATAGGCATCATTCTCTGAAGGTCGATTAATGTGAATTAAATGCAGAACATGTGGAGGGAAGTCATTAGTAAGGATGGTGGCGGGTTAGTACATGGAAATAATCAAACTGTAAAGTTTTAGTGGATAATTCATCCCCTTAATTCCATTCATTTGTGTTGATTATATCAATTAGTGGCGATTTTAGTGGCGGAAGCTAGTAGCAGAATTCATTTGTTCTGGTGGTGGCGTTCATGGCGAAGCATTCTCGCTTTGTCATAGAAGTCTTTGTGGATGGCGTGGCAAAGTTTGGGGCGGGCACACCAATCTCTCTGAAATCTTCGGCTAGACAAGCCTCCTTTAGAGAAGTTAAAGACCAACGTCTAAAGCGGATTCTCACAAACAAGGACCCGTTAGTCTTGGTGGCGACAAAAATGATCCTGGGAGCTGGTCATTTGGATAGCAAGGAGTTCGGCAGGGACAATCTTCACATCTCCTCCTGGTTTTTGGCCTCTCTTCTGGACAACGGTGAGTCCAAGGGCAGGGCTAAAATGCTATTGGTTAAGATGTTTCGCAAGGATCTGGTGGGAGGGATAAATGAGGTGTTGAGCTTTGTTGTGGAGGGAAGAGGTGTTCCAAGGCCGAGTGACTTTGCAGCTATTCAAGGTTCGGATGAGGCCGTAAAGCTTTTCCTGTTTCTTCTTGACTTGAACGGTCCGGCGTTGAGTAGACATAGGATGGTGGCAGCGGTGGCCATCGAATTCCTGAAGAAATTATTTGGCTTGATGGCTGTGGGTGATGTCGAGTGGGTAAAAGTCTTTGAATATTTTGTTGTCTTAAATATTTTTTTGTGAATGCCTTTATATAGATGTTGGTTCTAATAGTTTTAGAGTTTATCTCTATGGTCTAATGGCATCTTTCAGTCTCGGGGTTTATAATTTCGGTCTTTTATGGCCAGTATGGGAATTTTGGGTGACTGGGACTTGAATTTTCAAGGTCGGGGCTGAACCTTTATGGCCTCTTGGGTTGGTAGTTGGCTTTAATGGCGGGGTGGTTTCTAGATGGAGGGGTCTCCTGGTTTTGGTTGCCAGGGTCTTGTTTTGGCCGTCTTCGGGGTGGTTTTCTGGTATTGATGGTAGGGATGGGTTTGCTGGTAATTAATGGTAGAAGCTTTTCCTGCGTTTGCAGACGGTTGTACTTCTTTTTTATCTAATATATAAATCAAACTTGCGTATCAATATATATATATATATTAAAATCATTGATCAATATTTAAATATATTAAAAATTATATATATATATATATTAATATGCATGTATATGTGTATACATTAACGTATTCATAGACATATATATTAGTATATATATTATATACATATATCATTATTTTAGTATCATAATAAACACATATATTTACATATTCATCGATCGTTATATATATACAAAATGTGTGTGTGTGTGTGTATATATGTTCAATCAATATTCTCATGCATATGATATATCCACACATGAGTATGTGTAAGTACTTCTACCGAAATATATGCACGTACATATATACTCTCATGTATGGGTTATCACAATCACATACATATATACATTTTATGTATATACTCATCGATTAATACATAAATATAAAATACACGAAGAATAACTTATACTTAATATAGAGATTAGTCACATAATCCAAACTAAGAAATAATCACGAAATCAAAGACCAAAACCAAAACCATAACAAATCATCCCCAAACTATGACAAAAGGTTTACTTACCAATTCCCGAATTAACTTGGCTCAACTTGACCATACTAGGATGTGAGTGTGTGATAGCTCAGATAGGCATATTATGGTTTACCAAACCAAGCTCTTCTCCTGAGTGATACTCCCCCTCTCTTCTGGAGGCTCGATCCTTTCCTGCATCCAACTTAGTGCATTACAATAGTAGTTAGCCAATAACATTACATTCATATGCATCAAATGTTTTCATCTTGAAATCATTTAAAGTATATTATTGCATAACACATTCATTCTTCCATCAAAATATACAAAACACAATTATGTATTAAAGCATTTTAACTCATCAAAGTAACAGTAAATAGGTAATAACACAATGGGGTGTAACATATGTGCCACTCTTTATTGAATTAATTTTTTTTTTTTGTAGGACATGTGTATTTTGTTGTTGCACCTGAGGGGAATGAAGAGGAAACAAATTATTGGTTGGCTAGATGTGTTGAGAGAAAACATAAGTTGGTACATCATAGAGTGGATGATGATAACTATGAGTGTCCAACTGGTTATGTGGTTGTTGTTGGCACCTAGCTATGAAAATATCTAATAGAAAGTGTAGTGTCTCACGTGTTACTATTACTCTTATGATATTGTTTATGTTTTGATGCATACTCGAGACTTTGATGGTGATTGTTTGACTTGTGTGTTTTGTTTGGATGCACATGATACTGTTTTATGATGTTGATGATATAATGATGCATGGTGTTCGTCTTTACCTGATTATGCAATATTGTGTGGTTACGTAAATTTATTAATGCTCGCTTCATGATGTTTATGATGATGTGTTATTGTTTGAGAGTCGGGTTCAAGAGGGACGGTATCGGGCACCGACTCCACCCGCACCGTCGAGTCTGAGCGTGCCCAACTTACCCAATGGATATGATGTAGTTTAGGAGTTGACAAGAAAGTATCCTCGTCCTAGTACCGTCACCCCGTCACTGTGTCTGACGTCGTCATCCGTTTGTGACCTTGTTCTTTTCTTGGTATTGCTTTGTTTGAGTCATTCATTTTAATTGGTTAATTAATGTGTTTCAATTATTTTGCATGGTCAAGATTCATTGTTGTTTGGGTGTTGTTTGGGTTATGTTGCTCGTAATTGTAACATGATTTAATTAAAATATTAAATCAAATTGTTACATTATTAAGAGTATTGTATTAATTAATTATTAATTAATTAAAAGGGGATAATAATTTAATAGCTTATAATATTATTCCTTTATTAAAGATGAAAAATGTAAATAAAACATAAATTTCTATTTATAAATAATATTTATTTTAAATTTAATTGAGTTTATTTATAAATTTAAAATATCGGGATAAAAAGGTATTGAATAAAGTATCAAAATAGATATTAATGGATATTATATCTAGGAGGATAAATTTTTTAAAAATAATAATAATAATTAGGGGAATTACGAAACAGTAATGATTTAATTAAATTAAATAGTGTGAACTATTGATAATCGGTAAAGTATTAAAAATACGGGTGAAAATTAGAAGAAATTTACCAACAAGTGGTTAAACGGGGAGAAAAGGGAATTGTCAGGTGTTGAAAATAAATTTTGTGAAAGTGCCATCTATCCCTTGGTTTATCGAGAACTTTGGGTGAAATAAAACATTCGAAGATTTTACCAAAAATATCATACGGAGAAATTAAAACAAAAATTTTCACGGAGGTAGTGCTTTGGTTTAAAAGTTAAAAAGAAACTGGTATTTTTTTTACAGTAGAGAGGAGCTTGTTGTGCGCTACACAACTCACCGCCATTTTCAGCTTCCAATAGGTATTATTTTTATGTACTCTAGATTAAATACAAAGAAATTATGATCATGGGTTTGCTCTAAATATTAAGTGTAATGGAATCGACCAGTTAGAATATTTTGATAATGAAAAATGTATATGCATTGGGTTCTCATCTATTAGGAAAGAGACTGATATGAGGAAACAAGTTTGAGACTGACTATAAGATTTGCATACCTTAATTTCTTCACTGGAAAGACTGTAGATGTGAAAATTGCGTTAAATTTGAAAGCAAGTGGCATGATTGATCTTGATCTATTCAGAATGAAACCTTAGGTGTTAGATTATAAAAGTTTCTCCGTAGTAGGAAGAGAAAGTCATTCTCAGAATTTTTCCCCTTGTCGGATTTTTGTATTGGATTAGGAATGATAGTTCACCTAGAAAATACAGATAGCTACCAGTAGCATATCTCCATGCTCTGCTTGAAATCGTCCTATTACACCTGTTAATTGCATTTTCTTGAAAGTTCTGAAGCCTTTTTTTTTGTGCTTATTTTGCAGCCCTCCATTCCTCAAATCGGTGTCCAAACATGCCTGCTAATTTATACATTTGCTTGAAAGTTTCTTAAGCCTTATTCTCGATTTATGTATTTGGCATATTCTTTTCTTCAACCTGCTTTTGAGGATTCCATTCCAAATAGTTCGATTTAAATTTGGGGATCATGTTTTTTTTAACAAACCTCATCATGGCATCCCCCCATATTCTAAATATAGTTATCGCTGTTTGAAGATGGCATACGGTGATTTCTCATGGAATACTCATGAACTTATTCGTGCTCATAAAAAAATACCCATCCAAGACTAACTAGCTATTGCACTATTGGTGTGCAATGGGGTACGCCGAAAAATTATATGCGTATATTTTTTTTTGTGTAGTCATATTGGTTGAAATATGGAATAATTCTTACAATCTAGAAAGTTTTGAAATGGGAAAAACATAATGCAAATTATTATTAGCCATATTGTATGTATGTAACATATTAGAAGAACACATGGAATAAAAATAACTTAAATGTAATTTAATGCCATAGAAAGATGTAGAAAAAGGAAATATATAGAATGATAAAATTCTTTCTTTTTTTATTGATTTTTTATTTTGCATTACAAAAATGGATGTAGTTGAATACAATTGTTTGTGAAAATGTGGAACTGTGACATTGAAGTCCAATGTATCTGTAATAAAAAAAGATATAGTTAGTATTGTAAAAACATTTAATAGAAAAGAGAATGTTGAAGTTGAATTTCCAAAAAAAATGTAGTTACCTTTGTTAGAGTAGTTTGTAGGTCTTATTTAATGAGAATGTTGTGGAAATGAGCAATGAGAGGAACCTGCAGTAAGGGAGAAGGAGAGATATAATTTACATTAACTCAATTATATAATTTACATTGAAACTATATAAATATTGTTTGTGAAATAAATAAGAAAGTAACATACTTGTAGTAGGTGAAATGCACTTCAAGTCTCTGAGGAGTTTGAGATTGACATTGTTGTCAATCGATTCTCTTCATTTTTCCGAGTGCAACATATGGGCTTTGTTGCATGCATGTATATCGTTGGAATGTGAAAGATGGGTGTATGTGAAGACTTTGTAGATCAGGTACTCGTGAAATAGCAATGAATGTCAGGCCTTGCCTATCAATGTTGCCAATGTCTATTGTGGCCCTTGGAAGCGTTAATCCTTGTGACTTGTGTATTGTCAATGCCCATACCATTCTAAGTGGAATTTGATGGCGAAGCCCACGGGTTAGCAGGGTTATGGGGACATTGTTTGGATAGTTACGGTCCCAAGGCGGTCCAATGTAATTTTTGAATTGAACAACAACAAATAAGGGTAGCTGAGGTGGTTTTTCACCTTCATTGTATACAATTGCTTTTACTTGACCAAGTGCGCCATTGACGAGCCCTGCTTCGACCCAAATGTTTGAGCATAACATGACCTCTTGGCCAATAGACAACAAAATATTACCTTGAAGTTTCTCCTCATCTGGATTTGTGTATGCTAACCCTTTGAGTTGCTCTACAGTGGAAAGGGCAATAGGTGTTGCCAAAGACAACAACATATGTTTGTTGTGTAGTAACACCATTTCATTTGTTGCAAAAAGGTGTATGGCAGATAAGAAAATAGAGTTTTCTTCAGTGCTAAGTGATGAACTTGAGCGTGACATTAGAACTTGCCAATCTTCTTGTGTAGGCTCTGCATTTCGTAGATTTGAGAGAAGTGCACGAAAAGCTATTTGGGAAGGAGCATCACCAACTTGTCAAAATATTTTGGTCAAAGTTACCACTGTTGTGAAGCTGTGCCATAGTGTGCCACCATATGAAGTAGAAGCATACATGGGGATATCTTTAATTGGTGGAAGCTAGCCCAAGTCACCAAAGAGAATAATTGAGTGGCCTCCAAAGGGAAGGTGGTTGTGGGGGGGGAATGCTTCCCGTAGTCGCATGTCAATGCGTTCTAGCAACTTTGGACCTATGAAGCTCATCTCATCTATTAAAATGTACCTAATAAAGTACATGCTTTCTTGGAACGTTGCAAGTGTTTGCCCATGTAGCCCGGGGCCATTTCTTTTATTGGAATTCGAACGGAAAAATGAATTGTTGATGCTTGAATGTTGAATGTAGCAACACCTGTAGGTACAAGAAGTAGTAATGGCGACTCATGAATTGGAGCTGAGCTATTGAGGGCATACCTTATTTTTTTTATGAGGTGTGATTTTCCAATTCCCGTAGTTCCTTGAACTATGAGCTTTAGCAGTGGTTGTAATGGAAGACTGGTTAGATGAGACCAAATTATATCAAACACTTTATGTTGCTAAGTAGAAAAATTAGCATGGGCGTGTTCATTGAGAACACGACACACTTGAAATGTTGGCCGATTGGAGTCTATGAAAGTTGTTGCAAAATGCATTTGTTGTGGGGTGAGGGTGGTATGTTGTCATTCATGGTGCATGTCAATGTCACATCGACCAAGCATGTCTAGTGCATCAAGCTGCATAGGAAGGTGTGGAAGTAAACTTAAGAGAACCTGCCATTCTTCAGGGTTTTGTCCTTGCAAAACATGGTCAATGCTTGAGTCGCCTTCATTGGGATGTTTGCGGTGTACATGCCATGGCCTGTATGTAGAAGAGAACCTTTCCCATTGTGATATAATTTGATGTTCAGAGGAGCCAAATTCATTGTCAATGTTTCGGAATGGGTGGTATAGAATTAGTTCACTCCAAAAAAAATCATGAAAGCTTTTGCCGTCTCTTGCAGGGATGCTTATGAACCTAGGTGAGACTTGTACAATTTCTTTTTGGGGGCGTTGCTTCCATGGTTCATTTTTTTGGGATGCTTTGAAGGTCCATTTTTGGGTCAGTTCAATGAGAGGCATTGACTCTAGTTGTATGGGTCGGGCCATGTAGGCATCAATGTATGTAGGTGAAGTGGTAACTGATGTGGGTGATATAGACACACGTTGAAATTTGTGATGGTTAACATTTAAAGACACAAATGGCCTACTGAATATGGAGATGGGTAATTTTAGTAAAAGGTGGCAAGTTTCTTGGGCACTAATATCACGATCGACAAGGCTATCAGTAAGCATTTTTTGAAAAGCTATTGGGGCAGGCATTTCTGATTCTAAATTGGTTGAAATGCGAGATAACATAGCATGATATGTTTCATATTTTTGCTCAGCTTTTGTTGCATATTTTGCAATATATTTGAGGACAACATCAATTGAGAGTACAGGTTGGAAATCTACATTATCCCTCTAGATAGAGAGGATAGATGGGTTGAGAAGGTTCAAGCGATAATCATTGCGAGCTGGTGTGTGCTTAGGGCGGTTGGTCTCATCATTTGAAAGGTTTGACTTGTCTTGCATGGACCATGGTGCTTTACAACAACAAATAGTAGTTAGCCCTTTCTTCCTAAGGCATGTTAGCAAAGTACATTTTGTGTGTCGCTCAACACGATTGACCAATTCACAATAGTCACTTGAAGGGTCACATGACAATATCCTTGTTGTATCCAACAAACAAGGATCATCAAGAATGGAGCGGTGAAATGTTTGGTTTCTCAAATGGAGGGTACGTGGGTTCCAAGCAGAAACATATTTATCTATGTAATCAAGTGCATTATGTATAGATTCAAGGTTATTCCATTGTAATTTACTAATATTAGGTGCTTGTTGGATCCATAGAAAACCATGGATGTGTGCAGATCCTCTGTGTTGCCATTCATACCTACAAAAAGATGATATTTAGCAAACTATAAATGTATGAGTCTATTGTAAAAGATGAAATTTGAGAGTGAATAATAAAGGTATTACCTATACCAATATTCTGATGCACCAAGAATTTTTTCCAATACTTCTTCTTGAAATGTAGTAAACCTGTGGTGCATGTATATTGCGGTAAGGTGTGGATTTTGTACAATGTTTTGGATCCTCCATCTAGAAGCCATAGAAGGATTTGTAGGAGACTTGGTAGGCATGATGGTATGCGAGTCTAGCCATTTTGTATCTGCTGCACTTAGGGTGAAGAAGAGTGAGGGGCAACCAATCTGAATCACCATATCAGAGAGTTCCCCTTGACGTTGGGTCTAGAATGGATGAGTTCCATGAATTGATGAACTAAATCGCATGAGTTGATCAACAAGTTTGTCATCTAGCATGTCCTACAATCTTTGGTGAAGGTTAGAGACTGTCGAGGGCAAGCAACCATCAAGATTTTGTGAACAAATACAGAGGAGGTTTCCTTGCTACGGTGTCTCATAATAATGTTTAGTATGAAGTACCTAAATCGGGGGTGTTGGCCAAACTGATTATCATGGTACCTTAAGAGGTGGAGAGCATATTCATGTATTTTAATTTCTTTCATACGTTGTTGCTTGAATGCAACTTTTCCTTTTGGAAATAATGTGGGGAATGCCATAGCAAATAGTCCTTCAGTGTTGTACTCATTGATAGGAGATGGAGAAATGGGTGACCAAGCAATGGTTGGTGTTGGTCATCCCACACCTAGTTGTAGCAAATAACACACTTCTTCGACCTCTGTACGAGAATGTGGGAGGTTCAACACATAGGATGTTGTTGCCAACAAATTGTCGGTGGGGTCATATTCAGTGTCACTTGTTTCCTCGGTGCTTGTATTTGTGGTGGTGGGATTCAAAGATGTTGCATAAATAAGGCTTGAGATGTCACTAGAAGACTTTGGCAAAGTGGATAATGCAATTTCATCTATTTGGACATCCTTGTAGTATGGGTCATTGCAAATCTTATATTTAAGTGCCTCGTGGACACGCCCTCTGCTAACATGGAAATTGTATTGTTGTTGGCCAATTTTTTCCATGTTAACTATTAGTATATCAAGATCAGTAATATGCCTAGGCAAGTAGGATGCAATTGCAGATATATCTTGAGGAAAGCAAATAGTGTGCCCACTATATTTTAGTTGCCCACCCCTTGCATAGGTTAGTTGAAGTATTGGGCTAACCCTTGCTATTAACATCTCCTCAACTTGGGATAAAACTTTTAAGCATACAGGTTGCTCACCAGGGTCCATGTTGTTCCAGTTTGAGAAGCGGTGGTCTTTCTTTTCAAATGTGCATCTATAACAAGTAGTCATTCCATTTGTTTGTCTAGTTTTGATTCCTGGATATCTCTCCATGCAAACCATACAAGTTGACATTCTCGATAGGCTATCTAACTTTGAGGGGAAATTATTTCTAGCAGAGATAAACTCTTGTGGAAAACTTGGTGAATGGTGCATTTCAATATTTGGGGCGGGCTCATCTATATTTTGCGTGTGTTGTGAAATTCCTTATAGCTGAGTCATGTAAATTGGATGAGAGTTTGTAGATGTTGAGGCTACAGCAAGAAGAATTGGATTTTCTTCACGTCTTCTTTTGTTAATCTCATTTTTATTTGCATGGTATTGTTTGTGATTGAGCTCATTTTTACGAGAATGTTTTTCTTGCATTCTTTCATTCTCTGCCTCCATAGTAAGAAATGCCGAGGATAAAAGTAATAAAATAGTTTTGTGAGAGAGAAGCAATATAAAAAACATTCTATATACATACATATATTTATGTATATATACTATATTTTGATTGGATTTAACATGGTGTGATTAATAATTTGGAATAAAACAGAAAACAAAAGCATATTAATATATGGATAGTTAATGTAGATAAAGCTTTAAATATTATTTCTTAATTTTAAAATATGCAAAAAGATTAATTTAAGACCTTGGCCACATAAAGTGGTCACATTTAATGGGAAAGTAATGGAGAACAACATGATCATAGCGATAGAAAAATGCTTATGCTAACACAAACAAATTTGCAATTGGTGATAATGTTTACATATTTGGCCACACCTAGTTTCAAATAAGCTTAATGGCAGTTATAACAATGCTTTGCATTTTTTTTCCATCAAATGGAATCATCTTGATGGTTAGATCAAAGAAAAATTGGCTACCAATAATATGGTCCAAAATGTCTTTAGCAGTTTCAGGTTCTGCAATCAGTAGTTGAAAATCTTCAATGGAAACACCCATTATGGAATTTGCTGGACCTTCAAATGCAGTAACTTGTAGGAGTTCACCACTTGCATCTTTCAAGTCCATTTTGAGCACATAGCTGAAGTCACATTCAAGGAGATCTGTAGAGCACTTTGGGCAACGAAAAGTAGTAGGGGAAGTTTGCAAGACCTTTTTCTTACACTTTTTATTGTTCACCAATAGAGGGCATGAAAGGTAATAAAAGTTGTCAAGGTGCAATTTTGAAATGGAGGCCTTAATGCAAACATTTTTATTTTCAAGCTTGTTATTATTTGCAATAGATGAGATATCGACTGGATTTGCAAACTTTATGGGAGAAAGGTTTTTTTTTATAAGGAATTGAAGGGCTTGGGAATTTTTGTACTGGTATACCATGCTTGTAAGCTGAAGGCCTCTGGTAAATTGGGGTTCATTAGAACTTTGGTTGGGAAAATAATATCAAGAGCTCTCCCACACCATGTGGTGATACATCCTGATTTAATCAAAATAACATGAGGGCTTGGTTGTGTAGGCATATCAAATATTTGTATCCCATCTATATAACAATGATGCCCCCATAGTGTAACATCTATGGTACAATCTGACTTGTCTACAATTGTAGCAGTGCACTTGATTTTCTCAGTACCATTTCTTTTACGAATGGTTGATATCGGGGAGATAGCCAAAAGTATACCTATTATGTCAACGAGGGAATTGATAGGAAATGAGGACAATGAATCAATGCTTTTAATTTGGAAAGTATGTGTGGGTATTGTGGAGTTCAAGGATGCAGAAGGAGTAATTGTGGATGAGCTAAGGAGAATTATTTCGTATGGATTTGTGGAGCTAGAATACTTTGTGTTAGTAACTTTAATGCGACCATTGGAGATAACATAAAGACTATCAGAGTGAATATCATGGTAAAATTCTTCAACTTGTTCATTAAAGCAAGAAATATGAATTTCAAAACTTTCCATGTCTATGAAATCAAATCCAAAAACTTTGCCATCTCGTCCACCATTTTTATATTCATGGATTGAAGATTTCATCAAGGCTCGACCCTCAATGGACCAATGTTTATGGTTGGGGGTTAACATTTTAATTGGAATCGGTTTGGAAGGGTATATACTCTGTTTTGTCTGAGGGTCTATTGAATCATTTGTAGACTAAGAAGATCCCAACGAGGCTGGAGAGCTACTTGATGCGATGGAGCTTCTAGACTGGAGGAGAGGAGTTGGATTTCCAACAATAGGTGCATTGTTTGAAATTAATTCAAAGTTTTCAATTATGATAGCCCTATAATTTGAAAAATTGATACATTTAGTAAGAGCATGTAGGGGAAAAAAAATGAAGAGATTTTTTTTGGAAAGAGTGGACATAGGTGAATTTATTGAACATCTTCAGGGTATATTGTTCTAGCAAGACAATAGAACCTTTCACTAAAGCCTCCTCCAAAACAAGATTGTTGAATTGATCATGAAGAAGAGCATGATGTATGTGTGAACCATCAGAAAGTTGAACACAATATTTGCGAAGTGTAGAATGAGCATGTTGAATGGAATCAATGGATGCAACTTGCAAAACAGGGCTCAAACCAGATATGCCCACAAGAATATATGCAATGGCATTTGCAATTTAAATCGCCATTGTTTATTTCAGATTTAGTGTACTAAATGTGCCTACGAGCATGTTGAAGTATGAAAATTAGGTTTCTAAAATATTTGATGTTCTGAGCAATTTTCACAATTGCAACAATCAGAGCCAATTGATCAATGGTGAATAATAGCATTGAAGAAGATAATAGGAAATGGAAAACACACCTATTAAAAATATTTTCATTGTACTGCAAACACATGTGTTCTAGATAATATTTGTTTTATTCTAAAAGAATGAAATTAAAGAGAATGCTACATATTCTATCTATTAAAATAATTCGAGAATAAAAATGTATAACATTCATAGCTTAAACTGTAGTGCATTTTATTCTTGTCCTTGCAAGGGTAGATCAAGTAAAAGAATTTGTTTTTGTAGAATGCATGTTTTAAAAGGAAACTTGCAAAAGTGAATGTATTTTGAGTAACGTTAAAGATGAAATAAAGATATTGAAACATACCTGTAGATATTCAGTACACCAAGTATGAAAGAGTAGAAAACGTTGTGAGCACAAGTCCCTAAAACAACAGATAAATTGAATGTTTACAATAGATAAAGCTTACTTGTAGTTAAAACTTATTGACATTTTATTGTGGAGTAAGCTTCAACATTGAAATAAAGAAAGGGTTTATACATTTTTTAACTATAGTAGGAAAAAAAGGTTTGCATAATCAATAAAGTATTGACAACTTATATGTGAAAGGATTGTAAATAGATAGATGTATTAAAAAGGAAAGAATAGTTTATTTAGTTCTTATTTGTATTTAAAATTACAAGCATGGGTATAGAATGTAAGAATGCTACGTAGGTGGAACCCAATGTAATAAAGTGTAAAAAAAAAGCTTGCGAGATAAGTATAACACTAAGTACAAATAAGGAATTTTTATAGTTAATAGGTGACATAATTTTATATCTATATAGCGATCTGTATTATATTGTTTGAAGTGGATGTTTACTACAAATTGTTAAGGAACTTGAGGTATGTACTTTTATTACAACAAACATAGCCTTGTTCATTGCACTACGAAACAAAAATAATTGTAGGAGTTACAATTAAAAAAGTAGGACACTATTCATGATTGTGAGTGCTCTTATTCAGATTACAACAATGCACTATGTACACATTTCAAGAACAAAGGCTCTTCAAGCATTGTTTATATAGTTTTCAAAAGCACATTTAATGTGTAGTCCTCCACCTATTTTGTACAACTCGTCAACGCGCATTTCTCGTAGAAATGAACAAAATGCAGCTAGCTTGTCACAAATGTAGTGGAATTTGTGCAATGTCCCTTCCATTGCTTGCACCTCATAACATTGGAATTTTTGTATATTTTGAACAACTGTTTGTATCTTTTGCAAATTTTCAAAGCAAGTACTGGTGATTTCGTTAGAGAGATCTACTACATTTGCGGATGTTCCATCCCAATTTTGTGAAGGAGGTGAAGTTAGTGGAATTCCAGAGGAATTGTCATTATCTGATACTTCTATGATATCAATCTGTTGATGTGGAAGTGCCATTCCTGGATGTAGTAAATTAGGCGATTACAAGTAAAGTAAATTAGAACTCTAATTTTAAGACAGTTGATTGCAACTAAAGTAACTAAAAGATGTAAAAATAAGAAAAAATAAATTCAATTGAAAAATTTGTCATGCTTGTAAAGTTAGTGTGATCTATTTGTCATGAATAATTAAATTATATACCAAATTATCATCTAAATATAATTTGAATGACTAGTAATTTTAAACCATTTACAATCTTTAAACTAAAGAAATTGAAACTTATACATGTTTCATAAGGTAAATAATTTGTCTACTTTTTTCTAAAAATTAAGATCATAAAATATTAAGAAATCACAAAAGATACATGTTAAATTGTCTAACAATACTTATTGTATAGAGAATAAAATTTAAACTTTACATTTTTATATTTTAAATCAATATAAGGCAGTTTGAAATAATATAAATAAAAAACTACTCTTTCATCTCAACTTTCATTACTCACAGTCACAGTACATAATTATCTATACAAAACTGTGTATGAATATATAAATAAATAACTAATAAAAAACAATAACAATAATAAACCCAAAAAAAATCTGCATGCCAACAACTGCTATATATAGAAATCAATGTTGTAAGCTCGATTGCTTAAGAAGATGCCATCCTAGAGCTTGACTGTGATAAAGAACCAGGAAATGTCTAATAAAATCCGCTTCTCTTTCACAAGAAGTGCATCATAACTGATTTTTAGAGTCTGATAAATATTTTCGTACTCAAAATTTTCAATTTTGGTTAAGGCATTCAACTCCAGTATCTAATGTTCCTTTTACTATATAGATGTGCACCTATAATTTCCAAGGACAGAGGAAGACCTGTACAAGATTTCATGATTTTGTTTGTCATATCTTATTAGGGTAGGCTCTCAGAAAGGCATGTGGGCTAAAAAACTATGCACTTTCTTCAATATCCAACCCTTTCATATGGTAAATAGCATCTACTTATAATAATAATTTTTCTACCTTGTCCATACCAATCACCCATAAGAGCATTGATCTATTTCTTGTTGCTAATTGACATATATTTTACTTGCTATGTATTACTATTTTGAATTTTCTGACATCAAAATACAGAAACAACAATTTAAGAAAAACTTTTAGGCTTTTTGTTTGTTTGACTTATTTCATTTAAAATTCATTACCAAATGGATGCCTAATCTACATCTAATTAAGTAATTCCTTGTATGTATTAGCTTATTGCATGAAGTGAATTTGATGTTCAGAATTTCAACATTTAACAATCTACATGGATTTTGGGAGATGTACATTGGTAGGTTGCAGCTCAAATGAAAATGAAAAGGCAAATGGGAAATTAGGAAAATAACACCACATTGATTACTCGAAATCCACATACTCACTCACAACAAATTTGATAATCTAATTTCCTGTAATCGTTTCAAGCTCAAAGCCTAAAAGAGACCTCCATGTCTCTAGAATAAATAACCACAGTAGACAGACTACTTGTGCATCAGTATACTCTTCTTGCAGGACACTATTTCTCCAATGCTAAAACTCAGAAAAACACAGACTACTCTAAGAAAAAGAATGGTAAAAAATAATGATATATCAATTAAATGTGCTATTTTTGAATTTAACTTTGGAAATCTAATGTCTTTGATGATATATCAGTTAGATAAAAATCCCTCGGTTTCCTTGAAACTCATAGCATGTAATACAATACACTCTGGCTTGCAAGAAAACTTATTAGAACAACTAAACAGAAACGAATTGACTCCAGTTTGCCAACAATTAAACTCAACTACTAAGTAAACCCATTTCAGTAACAAGCCTATTCATAGTTTACCATAAATAACCCAAGAAAACCCAATCCAACAATTAGCATGAAAATTCGTACACTCTAGCATGCAAGCAAACCCATTTCAACAATTCCACAAAAAATGAAACAATCCCAAGTTTACCAAGAAATTCAATTTGGAGGCTAACGTAGCTATGTATCATTCAAAATTTCTATAACCAAAAATTCATGTTGAAATGTTGAAACAAAAATTTGTAAAGTAATATTTGTACAGTAAAAAAAAATATGCAAATTACCGAAACTAAATACATTATTTCTTCTTAACTGTTGTACAAATTCAAAATTGTTCTTCTGCAATCCTTGTTCTTAATAAGCTTTGTGCAAATGTTATTCTTCCTGAAAGTAGCAGATTGGTGGTTTTAGATATCAAAATAAACATATACTACTTGTTTATACCTAAAAAACCGAACCCTTGTAGGTTTTCACAAGAGAGGTCCCATCCGCCAAATTGGCATCTGGCCTAACGGTGACCTCAAAAAATAACCTTGAGCTCTACAATTGTTAAAAAGGAACTGCGTAGAAGCAAAATTCTTTCAATAAAGCAATTCAAGTTAAAGTTTTTGTAGCAATGCAAATCAATCAGAGTATATAGGAAAGCAGAGGCGCGTGCTATGAGAAGGGCATTCAAAAACTCTCATTTACCTTATTTCTTCTGCTATCCTTGTTTTTAATAAGCTTTGTGCAATTGTTATTCATTAAAGGTCTATTTGTAGAAGAAAGGAGGCAGTGGAAAATTATCTTCCTTCAATTACGTGCATGATAGTGCCTATTGTTAACCAAATTAATTACCATAACTCTGAGTGTCAAATGTCTATCAAATCAGATATTGCAGCTCCACATCCTGTCACATATATCGGTGGGGAGATTTGTGAGCCACTCGGGTTGGAGTTTCGTGCTGGAGGCCGTGAAGTTCGCTGTGAGGCTTGTGCTTTTGCCAATGGCAAACAATCAGGGCCTCACCATCAGACTTACGACGAAGGAACTCAGAGTTGGAGTGTAGGAAAAAAGCAAGAACAATAGAACACAAGATCTCAATTACAATTATGCATGTATTATGCATCTTTGTGTGTTGGAGGAAGGTAAGATTTCTCCTTGTTTCTCTCCATAATGGAATAATCTTGTAATTCTCACCACCCAGCTGGCCTTAAACATAGAATAATGTGGCAGATGAGGTCAAATTAGATTCTTCGGTCACAAACAAAAGATGTCGCCATCATACCAATTTGTTAAAGCGGGCTTGTGGCGCCCACAAAAATTAGCATTGTTCAAGAAAAGATGATCAACCAAAAATTAGTCTTGTTCAAGAAAAGATGATCAATGGTTAAACTCTTTTCAATCATTGGCCAGGCATTGTGGAGAGAGGTCAACCGTGGATTTCAAAATCTAGGTTGATCTCTCTCAAATAGGATACGCCTTCGGCGTAAATTACATTTTAAGGTGCTATCACCATAAATTTCTTTAAAAGAGAGCTTTCTTTTAGGGGCCACATATTTATCCTCTTAAAAACTTCTCTTAATTAAATAGTCTCCCTTGATTTTCTTTAGTAGTGCTACTTTTCCATGGCGTGGGAAAAAGTCTTAGTTTTAAAAGAATTACATAAAATAGTTATTTAGTGGTATTAGATTTTAAAGAGAGAAAAAAGAAAGTATCCCTTTTGTTTATTTTAAATGTGTTTGTTTTTTTTACTTTTCATTAAGGGAAAATGAATGAAATACATATTTAGATAAGTAGTTGGTTAATTATTAATTAAAGTTATATATATAATTTTGGATAATGTGTTGTTATAGATAAAAGCAGTAAGTTGAATATATTTTAAAGGATGTCTTTTAAATTGTGACATGATTATGTATATATTAACTAATTGCATTTCTTGTTTTAATAAAAAAAACAATTAGTTTGTGTAAATGTGTAATTTGATAATTGTAGTTTGTTGTTAACTTAATTTATCAATACATGTATAGAAAAAGAATTGTGTTTTCATGAGTTATAGAAATAAGCAAATTAGTTCGTATAAATGTATAACTAGATATTCGTGGTTCATTCTCAATTAAATTTATTTTGTTTGAGTGGGAGTAAATAGTTGTGTGAGCGTGTTGAATTATAATTAATGGCAATTTGTTACTATTGTAGTAAAATGTGTTTAAGAATTGTGTAGGGCCTTCAGTTGATCTTATATGGATATGTAAATAAATGTAGTGTTTTAGTTAAATTTATATATAGGTATAATGTAAATTTCATGATTTAGATTAAAGAAATATGTTTGTAATACGATAGGTAACTTAGGAACAGTAGAATAAGACTTTGTAATTCCTAAGTATGCCATTAGTAAATTTGTAGTCTGGTTAATTTTAAATTTAACATATAAATCCCAGTCTCTGTTTTAAAAATAATAATAATAATAATAAAATAACAAGTAGTCGTATATTGAAATTTACGTGGATTTGATTTGATTAAATATATGAATATCTTTGTATATTTATTTTGGATATATATATATATATATATTTATTTATTTTATATAGGTTTGTTGGATAATTAGATTTGGATAAATTCTGGAAAAGTGTGTTTAGATAAGTGGTTGGTTATTTACCAATTAAATTTAAATATTTAAATATATAAATATCTATGTGTTGAATCATGAACATAAGAAATTGGTTTATATTTAAAATGAGTAATTAGACATTATATAGATTTCACTTATTTAGCTTTCTTTATCTTTTAAAAGATATGATCTTGAATATGTAATTAAATTTTAATTGATCATTTAGAAAAAATTCTTTAAAATGATTATCTTGAATTTTTACGCATTAAATTTTAAAGAATAGAGCATATGTATGAAGGTATATATGAATTGCATAATTTCTTTAGTTGTCTATCTAGTGTTAAATTGGGTGTTCAAATAGGTGTAGCGATTATTATTTATTTGTTACATGGAAGGTGTTGGTAGATTAAGAAATTACTTTTTATGCTCTCATGATCGGTTTCATCTTTCATTTGCATTATTTCCACGGTTTGAATAGATTATGTGTTTGTACTCGTTGTGAGATCATTTTAGGAACCCATGTCATTGAGTTACTCTTCTGGGAGTGTAAGGGTAGGTTGTCCTATAAGCTTCCAGAGGCTAGGGAAAAAATTGTTCCATGTTGAATTTCCACTGTTTGATCATTGTAATGAGTTTTTTCTTACTACTGATTTTGAGTTCATGTGTGGGTTATACCTTGTATCAGGATTGTCTTTGTAAGCGGATTTTGGCGAGATGGTTCATGCCTCACATGTACACTGGTTTTGTGGTTTTAGTGCTCTTTATGTTTTGGTACACCCCTTGATGTCTTAGATTTGTTTCAGGGCTATTAGGCAGAGTGGCTCTCCATGGGGGTCGGTGCACAAAAGGGCAGCCTGGATAACCCATCGAAGAGTTGGTTAAATAAGTGAAAACCTAACAAAAATGTACTAATGGGTTTGGGTAGGATACATAAACTAAAGATAAACAAGATACCTCGCCCTCGCTGTTAGTGCTTCCACAGACTAAGGGTGGGCTGAGAAGGCCATGGTCGGCAAGATCGCTACCTCATCCTCATGAGAGGCTAGTGGTCTTGCACGAGTCACCCTATGGGGTTGGTGCCTAGTGTGAGGCAGCCAGAATAACCATAGATGGGGGTTGACGCCTGTTGAGAGGCAACCAAGATAACCCATGATAGGACCGTGCGATAACACTCTCCCATAGTATCCCTTACTTTTCCCTTTGTATGCCTTTGAAAGCAGTCACCTTGTAAGTAGTCGTTGAGATTGTTGTTTGTTATGTTTTGGTTGCTCTTGTGGTTTGGTCTTATGGTCGTGCTACTCGTCTATCTGGGTCATGGGTCTTCCTTGTCAACTCCTAGCATGGGAGATGGACCCTCGGGTCCATGCGGTCGAGTGGAACGTGCTATGCACCCCATTGGGTTCCCAAGTTGTGTTCGTGATGCGGAAGTGGACGTAGAGTTCCAAAGCTTCACATGGTTGAAGACTGTTTTACACCTTGTACCTTAATTCTTCATTGATGTAATTATTCTTGTACATGATGTACTCTTCCCATTGTTATAAGGGAAGCATTATGTAATGTTGTAATGTATTCATGATGTATTGTATTTGTGGAAATATGCTCCACAATTGTAATATTAAACTATGAATTGAATTGTAATAGAATGATGTATGTATCTTTTTCTTCGCTATTGCTTATGGATGATTGTATGATTATGTTATCTTGTGAATGTATGCTTCTATTGTTAACTTTTGGGCATTATCTTTAACGATGTTTTGGTTGGGGATGTTTACATGTAATGCAACCCTGTAACCCCATGGGACTAGTTAAGTTTTGTCATGTAATGTATATTATGATCATCTTATATAATGTATTTTCACAATCATCTTATGCAATGTTTCACTTTAAAAAAATAAATATTGTGCGGTATTTTGTTGTCCTTTGGGGTTCACACGGTATTTTAAGACTATGAAAGACATAAAAAGATTATAGATTACTCACATTTGATTGTGGCAACGAATATAAAAATAGTTAGATATCAATGGAGACTTGCTAATAAAGTGTTATGGACACTTTCTATGGATGAGCATGAGATAATCATAGATGCATTAAAAAAGAGAGGATACAAATGGTACAATAGAATAAATAAATACAGATAATTATGTAGTTGTATATATTTAATTGATAGTTTATATATAGTTAAAAATTTCTCACATAACTTAGAGTCAAGGCTCATGTGTATCTCCCCTTAATACATCTTCTTATGCTAGTCTTAATTCATTTCCTAATTATAGCTAATCAGTTTTATTTCAGGTCTACCACAACTAGATGCATTACAAAAAAGAGAGGATGTAGATGTTACAATGAAATTTGAATAAATATAGGTAACTATATAGTTCTATACATTTAATTGATAGTCAAAATATAAAGCTAATTAATGTTGGTGTAATTAATTATTTAATTACACTTTAGGATAAGTTTACTTAGGATATTTTATTTCCTAGGATAATTATTATTTAATTCTTATCTTATCTTATTGAGCTGTCTTTTTGCTCAAGATAAAATTAGGGTTGTCTTTTCATGCTTTATTGCATCATTTCCTTTTTGAAGGCTTTTGTATTATTTGTAAAACAATTACATTCAATAATCATTAATTCTGATTTTTGCTTGCACACATTGGCTCTGAGGGTTTACAGAACTTCTGTTGTTTTTGTTCTGAATATCTTTGCATGTGATAGGTGATTGCTTGCAGGTGTTCTTGGGGACTGTGAAGTTGGTTTTTCAACTTCTACATGGTATCAGAGCTCTAGACCTGTTGCTACTTGTTCATGATGAAGATATTCTCTCACAGTCTTTTTGTGCAAGGGTTTCAAGTTAGATTAATTTTTTGTAGATCTGGGGGTAGCCAAATTTTTGGAGCACTTTGGGACATCGCCATCGCGATTAGAGCGTCAAAAACCCCAGAACGCCTTTCGTTTAGTCGATTTAGGCAAAATTTGAAAAAAAGGCAAAAATTTAGCCAGAGAGGTACGGCCTCCCCAGCATCAGATCGAGGCAGAAAATTCAAAAAAATAAAAAATAAAAAAAAAAATCAAAGTTTTTCCAAGGTTTTTGCGTGGCCAAAAGTATTAAGCCCAAGCACCAAGCGCCCCGGCCGCCCAGCATCCCCTCTGCATCCCACCTCAGCCAATCCCACCATCGGCCGTGATGCAGAAACTCCTTGTCCTTGCCCTCTCCACTATGACCTGCCGGCAAGCCCTTACGCCGTGAGTAGTCTTACTAGGACCGCAACGCTGGCCCTGGCCCTGATTTTTTTTAAAAAAAAACCTTGCACCGGCGGTCATATGCGGAATCGAGGGCCTAAGCCGAAGGTGCTAAAGTTTTGCCCCTGCTTAGTGCTGATAGTGCCTTTTTCAAGGCTTTTTTTCATTTTTGCATAGCTTGGGCAAACAGAGGTGTTTTTTTGAAAATGAATAGTCACCGGAAAGCTGATTTGACGATGGATTTGATGGTTGTGGTTTTATTTTCTTATTTTTCCATTTTGATGCTTTTTTCGCCTGTCAAAGCCAGAAGTTGTTGTTTTCACTCCGGGAGGTGTAACTTTTGCGTCCTGGCTCCGTTTTTTGAAAACAAATAGGCGTTGGAAAGCTGGTTCAGTGCTCTACACAAATATCAAACCTTTTTTTCTGATTTTTTACCAGGTATCTGATATTTCTGTTTGATCTCAGCCTTTACCTTTTTCAGTTATTTTCTTGGGAAGTGTGCAATCAAGCTACTTTTTTGAGATCAGCGAGCATTATTTTTTTATTTGAGAGTATCAATTGCCATTTTCTCTATCATGGATTTACATCACATTGCACCCCTTACTCCATTCAACTATTTTGGTTGGAAAAAAAAAATGGAGATTCACTTGAAACATAAAGGGCTGTATAGGGTAACCATGGGTACAAAAATTGAACCTACAGGTGCTACTGAAAAGAGAAAATGGTTTAATAGGTGTGATGAAGCTTATGGTACATTATGTATTTCTCTTTCATCTAACCTTCTTTTTCACATTGAGTCTTGCACTACACCAAATGAGATATGGGCTACTTTGGAGTCTTTGTTTGGGAAGCAGGATACTATGAGAGGGTTTCAGTTAGAGAATGAGCTTATTGGCTTAAATCCTAGGGATTTTGATAGCATCTAGGAGTTTTTCACCAAATTCAAGTCTCTTAGATTACAGTTGTCACAGTGTGGTGTTCAGAAAGAAGACTCTCAGTTGATAATGTCCATTCTTTCTAAGCTTGGACCAGATTATTCAGTTTTTGTATCTACCTTTTATGCCACTATGGATGCACTTGGTACGAGATTCACTATGCCATCTCTTGATGACTTTGCTTCATCTCTCACTCGAGAGCAAGCTAAGTTAGCTAGCATGGGCACTGTGAAACCTTCTTCCTCTTCACATGCACTTATTGCATCACAGGAGCCCAGAGATCAGAAGGCTTCTACAGGAAAAGGCAAGAAATAGAAACAAAAGGATTCCAAACCTCATGAGAAGCAAATGGAGTCCTTAGAGTCATCCTCCTCTTCTAAGGGGAAATTATTTAGGAAGGAGAATTCTACATGTGCATATTGCAAGAGGAAAGGACATGCAAAACATAATTGTTACAAGAAGGACATTGATGAGCTGAAACATCTTCTTCAGAAACATCAAATTGATTTGCCTTCTAGGATGTCTACATCATCTTCTTCTCCTCATTCTTCTTCTTCTTCAGAGTAGCATAACACAGGCACAGCTGGTTTACATACTTCATCAAATATGAGGGGACATGCTCTTTGTGCTTCTTTAGGTATTGGATTAGGGAGATGGCTTCTAGATTCAGGAGCATCTCATCATATGGCATCTTCGCAGTCTATGTTCACTTCCTTTGAGCCTCGCACTATGTCTCCCATTTTGATGGGAAACAACACTTACATGAGTGTTATAGGGAAGGGGTCTATTTTTTTGGGGGATCACTCCTTTCAGGATGTCTTGTGTGTCCCTCACTTGACAAATAACCTTCTTTCCATCTATCAGACAACACATGGGGGCAATGGGAGATTTGTGGAGTTCACACCTGATTCAGTTATCATTAGACACTTGGAGAGTAGAGCAGTTATTGCTACTGGGATAGTGGATCACTCATCTTGGTTGTATTCTTTCACTGATTTTGCTACTGGTGGTGCTTTTGTTCCTACAATTGTTCCTCACACTTCAAGTGTGCATCATCATTCAGAGGAGAGATTTGGCTTCTTGAACTTTGGAGTTCTCACTTCGGATCCTGTTCTCGAGCCTTCCATTCCATCTCCTCCACCTCCTGTTGCTTCTTCTGTTTCAGTGCAGTAGGATCCTGGTTGATCATCCATCTTTGGAGGTTTCTATTGAGTCTTCACCTACTTCGACTTCTTCATTTGTTGAGGTCACACTTGCTTCTGTGGAGACATCTTGGGCTGCACCTATTCCACCTTTAGAGATTTCTTTCATTCGACCTCTTCCCTCTCACTTCTTTCTAGAGATGCAGTTTCTTCACTTCTTTTGGAGTTACTTCATTCTAGGGGGGATCTATGGTCTCTTTCTTCCTCTCTTATGGGGGGATTCTTTCATATATCTTTGTGATGAATGGTGTCCTTGGGGGGTCTTATGCAGTCCTCCATTTTTCATCACTTAGGTAGTTTATTGCATTCTATTTTGGGGAGGAGTTTTGTTCCCATGCGGTTTTCTCCTTTACCTCATTTGATTTAGTTTGCATTGCATTTGTACATGAGTACCTGATCAAGCCTTGTTGTCGGGACTCATCTTTGTATAATAATTTGCTTCTCCCTAAGTTGCACTTATGGGGGGTGTTGGTGTAATTAATTATTTAATTACACTTTAGGATAAGTTTACTTAGGATATTTTATTTCCTAGGATAATTATTATTTAATTCTTATCTTATCTTATTGAGCTGTCTTTTTGCTCAAGATAAGATTAGGGTTGTCTTTTCATGCTTTATTGCATCATTGCCTTTTTGAAGGCTTTTGTATTATTTGTAAAACAATTACATTCAATAATCATTAATTCTGATTTTTGCTTGCACACATTGGCTCTGAGGGTTTACAAAACTTCTGTTGTTTTTGTTCTGAATATCTTTGCATGTGATAGGTGATTGCTTGTAGGTGTTCTTGGGGACTGTGAAGTTGGTTTTCTTATCTTATCTTATTGAGCTATCTTTTTGCTCAAGATAAGATTAGGGTTGTCTTTTCATGCTTTATTGCATCATTTCCTTTTTGAAGGCTTTTGTATTATTTGTAAAACAATTACATTCAATAACCATTAATTCTGATTTTTGCTTGGCGGGGGCCCTAGCTCGGTTGGCTAAGTAATTTCGTTGCGGCTCTGTTGGTCACGAGTTCTAGTCTCCCCCCGTCCCGTGGTACCGGAGGGCGTGTCACGCCAGCGCTGCCGGTCACGTTAAAAAGTTTACCAGGCGCACTGCAGTTTATAAGGGGTCGTGCTACCCGATTCCTGCAGTCTAATAAAATAAAAAATAAAAAAAATTCTGATTTTTGCTTGCACACATTGGCTCTGAGGGTTTACAGAACTTCTATTTTTTTTGTTCTGAATATCTTTGCATGTGATAGGTGATTGCTTGCAGGTGTTCTTGGGGACTATGAATTTGGTTTTTCAACTTCTACAATTAATTCATTGTCATTTTATAAAAAGTTTAGAATTGATTGCATATCCCCTTAAGTCATATTCTCTTAGGTCCCTTTAAGTCATCCTAGATTATGTACCCTTTTAAGCCATCTCCTATTTATAGAACTAATTTTCTCACATGACACATAATTTGAGTTAAGGCTCTTGTATTTCCCATTAAACCATCCTCTTAGGACCCCTTAAATCATCGTATTAGCTACCCTAAATCCATCCTCTTGCATCCCCTTAAGTCATTCTCTTAACTCCCCTTAATCCATCCTCTTAGGACCCCTTAAATCATCGTATTAGCTACCCTAAATCCTCCTCTTGCATCCCCTTAATTCATTCTCTTAACTCCCCTTAATCCATCCTCTTAGGACCCTTAAATCATCGTCTTAGCTACCCTAAATCCATCCTCTTTCATCCCCTTAAGTCATTATCTTAACTCCCTTTAATTCATCCTCTTAGGACCCCTTAATTTATCCTCTTAGCTACCCTAAATCCATCCTCTTGTATCCCCTTAATCATTCTCTTAACTCCCCTTAATTCATTCTCTTAACTCCCCTTAATCCATCCTCTTATGTTAGTCTTAATCCAACCACTTAACTACCTTGAATCCATCCTCTTGTGTTCCCTTTAGTCATTCTCTTAACTCCCCTTAATCCATCATATTAGGACCCCTTAATTCATCCTCTTAGCTACCCTAAATCCATCCTCTTGTGTCCCCTTAAGTCATTCTCTTAACGCCCCTTAAGGCATCCTCTTACCACCCTCTTAATCATCTTCTAATTATAGTTAAATTTCCCACATGACTTTGAGTCAAGGCTCATTTGTATCTCCCCTTAATCCATCTTCTTATGTTAGTCTTAAGTCATTTCCTAATTATAGTTAATCATTCTTTTTAGGTCTCCCACAACTAGATGCATTACAAAAAAGAGAGGATACAAATGTTATAACAGAATTTGAATAAATATAGATAACTATATAGTTCTATACATTTAATTGATAGTCAAAATATAAAGCTAATTAATTCATTGTAATTTTATAAAAAGTTTAGAATTTATTGCATATCCCTTAAGTCATCCTAGATTATGTACCCTTAAATCCATCGTCTCGCATTCCCTTAAGTTATTTCCTAATTATAGATAATTATTTTCGTTTCAAGTCTCCCACATCTAGATGCATTACAAAAACCAGAGAATGCAGATGCTATAATGAAATTTGAATAAATGTAGGTAACTATATAGTTATATACATTTAATTGATAGCCAAAATATAAAGCTAATTAATTCATTGTCATTTTATAAAAAGTTTAGAATTGATTGCATATCCCCTTAAGTCATATCCTCTTAGACCCCCTTAAGTCATCCTAGATTATGCACCCTTAAATCCATCCTCTTGCATATCCTTAAGTCATTTCCTAATTATACTTAATCATTTTTGTTTGAAGTCTCCCACAACTAGACGGTATTGGTGGCCACCACTTGTGCATTCAACAACTCATGAAAAAATATAGTCGATAATTTTCCCTATGGTACACATCACTTGAATTTGTAAGGAATTTTTAAGATCCAGTTTTATAACTTTTATTAAATTGTTCTTTCCTTGCATGACTTGGAGTTATGACTCATAAAATGTATAGTTAATTTTTACTTACATTCATTAATTTTGCATTTCCCCTCCTAGTAGATCCACCATGATTGTCACTACAAATTTTCATCATAAATACATTACAAAAAAGAGAGGATGCAAATGTTACAATGGAATTTGGATAAATGCATGTAACTATATAGTTCTATATATTTAATTTATAGTCAAAATATAAAGTGAATTAATTCATTATCATTTTATAAAAAATTTAGAAGTGATTGCATGTCCCTTTAAGTCATATCCTCTTAGGTCCCCTTAAGCCATCCTACATTACGTACCTTTTTAAGCTATCACATAATTATAAAACTTAATTTCTTACATGACACATAATTTGAGTCAAGGCTCTTGTATCTCCCCTTAAGCCATCTGAGTCTTAGGACCCCTTAAGTCATTCCCCTCTTAATTCTTCTTCTAATTAATTTCTCACATGAATTTGATTCAAGGCTCATGTGTATCTCCCCTTAATGCATCCTCTTAAGTCACCTTAAGTCATTTCATAATTTTCTCACATGACACATAGTTTGAGTCAAGGCTCTTGTATCTCCCCTTAAGCCATCCTGTTAAGACCCCTTAATGCATCCTCTTAGCTACTCTAATTTCATTGTCTTACATCCCCTTAAGTCATCCACTTAACTCCCCTTAAGGAATTTCTAAGATATATTTTTATAACTATTTAAATTCTACAATTTTATCGCATGACTTGGAGTTAAATGACATAAAATTTCTAGATTAGATTGTGTAATAATTTTTGTATCAACGTTTCATATCACACTCCATGATCCATCATGAGGATGAAAATCAAAGAGCTCAAGGAGAAATGGATAGCTCTAGACCAAGACCATCTTTAATAGACTAAAGGAAGAAGGGGAGAGAAGGATTCATGAGGTTTAAGGAAGACAAGACCAAAAAATTAAAACTAAAAAAGCCATATACATATTACCAAACTTACATACTTACAACCTTACAAAAAATTGTACATACTTACATATTCATGCATCTAGCCAAAACAAAGGAAACATGCAAATAAAAAAAAACCACTGCACAATTAAAAGGGGACAATTGCATACATATACAGACAACCAAACATAAATATATGCAAGCACAAAAACACAAAACTTCAAACATAAACCCAAAGAATTGAATAAAATATAAAGAAGCAACACAAACAAGAATATATAATACATAAACATAAAAAATACAATCAAATAAAATAAGAAAAATTGGACAGAATGAGAAGGCAAGGAAGGACAAAAAAGGAAAATCAAAGAGCAAACCAAAATAACAAAATACATACCCAGAAGGACTAAAATAAGAACAAATTAAAAATACATAGAAAATCCTACAAACAAATACCAATAAACAAAACCAATCAAAAGCAAAAATACACAAAGACCCATACAAAAAATTCTTAAACCAATACAAATGCCTACAAATACATCCAAACATCCAAGCATTATGGATTGTGGAAAATTGATATCATTAATAAAATAATTTACTTACATTCATTATTTTTGCAGGTTCCCATCAAGTCGATCCACCATAATTGTCACTATAATTTTTATCATACAAATTATGTTATATCAATTTTGTGGTCTTGAACTAAAAGTGGACAAGCTAATTGTATTTATATATGCATATGTTTCGGGGCGGTGGGCCTAGCTCGATTGGCTAAAGCATCCTGTTGCAGGAAAGAGGTCACGAGGTCTAGTCTCCCCACTATCCCCATGGTACAGGAGGGTGTTCCGCGCCAATGTCATCGGTCACGTGAAAAAAGTTTACCAGGAGCACTGCAGTTCCAATTCTTGAGGTCTAAAAAAATAAAAAAATATACGCATATGTTTCATCATGTTATAGTTGTATTAAACATCAATTTGTTAAATGTGTCTTCAATGTATGAACTTTGATTCTTATAAATCACGTTTTATATTGTTCTAATTTTATCTTATACAAATTGTGTCTTTGATATATATTGTTTCATTCTTATTTGACCTTCTATATGTGACCTTGGTGTGAGGTCAATAAATTTCCAAGTTGTTAATTGCATTAGAGTTGGATTCAACTAAGTGCATCCTATATAGATTTTAGGGATATATTATTCTCTACCTTTTGGATCAAGACCTATTATTGATTTATTTAGTGAGAAGGTTATTGATAGTTCTTTAACTTCTCATGATGTGGTTTATGACACTTTACTTCATGGTAACATTATTAATGTTTGAGATACGTTATTGTATGGTTTTACAATTCATTTTTTAATGCACATGGTATTTGAGATCTTATTAAATATCTACAGCTATATTTTTAGCCCTAATGGATATGATTCTATCTAGGATTTATATTTGTTGTGCTTAATTTGTTATGAATAGGATAAACTATTTTTATTTTTTTTGGGGAAAAGAGGAGTAAAATTTGTATTCAATCAAAACAAAATTACAAAGCAAAAGCTAGAAGCCCACCAAGGCAAGACCACCACAAGAAGCACCAAAAACAACCTTACAAATTCATGTCTTCCACTAATAACCTCTCCAGGGTCTCAAGGTAATCAGAAGGTAAGACCTCCCTTCCACTAATATCCCAACCATCCACATTCTCAGATGCCCACTTTGCCAAACAATTAGCCACTATGTTCCATTCTCTAGGGATATGACAAAAGGAGACAAACTCCAAGGAATTGCATAGACTCAGAATCTATCTGACCACAGAGGCTAATTGCCAACTAACATCACCCAACCTCTGGTTGTTCAACATATCCACCACAATCTGAGAATCAAACTCACAAATGATCCTCCTCCAGCCTCAAGAGCATCCACGCTCAACAACAATCAAAATAGCAAGTGCCTCCATCAGATTATTAGAGTGTTGACCTTTGTAAATAGAGAAGAAAAACACTGCACCACCATCATTACCTCTACCAATACCCCCAACACCAGCATGACCAGGATTCCCACGAGAAGAACCATCAGTATTAATCTTAAGGACCCCCACCGGAGGAGGCAACCAATAGCCCTCACGGCAAACACGTTGCCTGACATGACGGGGTCTTCTTCCCGCAATGCTTCCCCTTCTACTATCCTCCAAGTTCAAATTCCGCAAGATAGCAAGATCACCAGGATCAATATTGTCAGACATATCACAGTTAGCAGAAATAGTCTCCTGAAGCCTACTAATTATCTTCTTCCACAGCTGAAAACTCCCCAAATTGGAGCCACCAAAGACTCTATGGTTCCTCTCCAACCAAAGGTTCCAGAGGATAAAAATAGGCCCAACAGACCAGGCCACCTGCAAGAAAGGAGTCTTCACTGGAGGCCTGCCCAAACTCTCCCAGAATTCAATTAGGGAAGAAGCATGTATACAACCATGATGCCAAGCCTCCCACCATTTATGCCATATCTTTCTAGAAAAAGGGCAAAGAAAGAACAAGTGGGAGGTACATTCCTCACTGTGCGAACAAAAGAAGCAAATAGAAGGACCCTGGAAACCTCGTTTGCGGAGATTATCCCAAGTAAGGCACTTCTTCTGAGCAACCAACCATAAGAAGAAATTGCATTTGGGCCAAGAAAAGTTGTCCCAAACCTTCTTCCACCAATGCACCTCCGCGGGACCATATAAGTTCTTGTCAAGCATAGCATAGCCTTGGGCCACAGTAAATTTACCATTTGGACTAGGACTCCAAGCCAACACGTCCCTCTCATTAAGGGAGTTGCAAAGCCTGCCCTCCAAAATTCTAGTAAGGGCAGCACGATCCTCATCAAAACCTCCCATGGGCCACTCTTGTGGGTCCTTCCAACAAGCCACCACCACCTGACCAATACACTTGACAGTTTTAAAATGCTCCACCTTTATCCAACCAGCCTCGGAAAAAATATGGCAAAGAGGCTGAAGTTGAGGGAAGCTATAAAGAATAGGATGGTGGCCATCCCAAGAGTCCTGCCAAAACAAAGCATCAGAGCCTCTACCACAGATCTAGAAGAGACCCTCCTTAATCAACTGAGCTCCCTTCTTAAGGGTATCCCAAATACAAGAACCTTTACCCAACAAATCAAGCCGTGGCACATCAAGGCTATCAACACCAAGAAGATACTTGTGGGAAAGAATCTTGGCCCAATCCTGATCCTGATGGTTGCACCACCTCCAGTAAAGATTGGCAGCCAAGGCCGTGATAGCAAGAGCCATAGACCTAAGACCAAGGGCCCCGGCATGCTTCAGCCTACAAACAGACTCCCACTTGACTAAACTCCACTTTGAGGAAAGAAGGCTACTAGACCAAAGAAATTTCTGAGACAGAGCATCAAATTCCCTCACAAAGGTGGAAGGGGGAACTTGCACACAACACCTATAAATGGGGAGGGCCTGCACCACAGTCTTTAGAAGAACCACTCTCCCAGCAGAAGATAACCATCTGTAAGTCCAATGACTAACCTTACTCCAAAATTTATCCAAAATCCCCTGCCAATAATCTCTACGCTGAGATCCCAAAGCCAAAGGGATCCCCAGGTACATCAAGGGAAGAGAACCAATCTAAAATTGAAGGATCCTAGCAATCCTATTCTGAATAAGCCGAGGGGTATTAAAGAAATAAATGGAGGATTTGTCATCATTGATACATTGACCTGAAGCCTTCAAATAGATGTCTAAGGCTCTCCTGAAGTTCACTGCCTCACTAATTCTAGCCATGCCCATCAACCCAGTATCATCCACAAACTGAAGATGAGAATAGGAAGGAAGATAATTGTTCCAGCTCCAACCTTGGATAAAACCCTGCCTCACCTGAGACTTAATAAATCTTCCAAGGCCCTCCACCATGAGAATGAATAAATAAGGAGATAAAGGGTCCCCTTGCCGGAGACCCCGAGAAGCACTAAACAAGTCAGAAGGTTCCCCATTAATGAGAACAGAGAAGGAGGACGAGGTCACACAACTAAGAACCCAATTAACCCACTCCTCATTGAAGCCAAAAGTCAAGAGAATTTTTTGCAAGAACTCCCAGCTCACCCGATCATAAGCTTTAGCCATGTCAAGTTTAATGAACATAGCCCTCTCCTTAGAATGAGCCATAGAATGAATAGCTTCCATTGCTATCACAACACCATCCAAAATTTGTCTTCCTTCAACAAAACCACCCTGCTCAGTGGAGATCAGAGTACCGAGGAGTGGTTTGAGTCTCTCCGCAATCAATTTAGTGATGATCTTGTACACAACATTACATAATGCAATAGGCCTGAAATGAACCAACTGATTAGCCCCCTCCCTCTTAGGTATGAGAGCCAAGAAAGTAGAATTCATGGACTTGAGCATCTGTTTGTTCCTATGTGATTCCTAAACCACCTCGAGGAGATCAAACTTTATTATTTCCCAAAACTCCTGAAAGAACTCAATTGGAAACCCATCTAGGCCAGGAGCCTTACCTTTTTTCATATTAAACACCACTTTCTCCAGCTCAGGTAACAAAATAGGACATAAGAGAGCTCCATTCATCTCAGTAGAGACCAGGTGGGGAATACAATCCAAGATGGCCCTCTCCTCAGCCCCAGCAGCAAGATCCTCCCTAGAAAATAGGTTTGAAAAATAATTGACCGCTTCCCTGGAAATATCAGAATTGGAGAAGAGATGAGCCCCTTAAGGTGAAACAAGAGAGGAGATAGAACAACCCTGCCTCCGAGCCTTAACCGAATTATGAAAGAAAGCAGTGTTCCTATCCCCCTCCTGAAGCCAATCAACACGAGATTTCTGCTTCCAGAAGATCTCCTCCCGAAGCTCCCACTCTTCTAATCCCTTGAGAGCCAAGGACTCAGCTTTACTTAGATCTGAGGTCAACCCTTGGTCCCGAATTTGATGAGTGATGATATCCAACTTGGCCTGAGCTGCCAACTTCTGAGCATGAAGGTTCCCAAAACATTGTTTATTCCATCTCTTAAGTCTGTACTTCACATGTTGAAGCCTCTTACTAAAAGTAAACATGTTTGTCCCATGGGCAGGCATCCCCTCATACCACTAATCCACCATAAGATCATGCAGAGACTGATCTCTTAACCACATTAACTGAAATTTGAAGGAAGGATTTTTGGTGACTCCATAAGTAGTGACATAGAGCTTGATAGGCCAGTGATCAGAGCCCCTCCAATCAAGAATTTCTGAACTGGTGATCAACCTACTGTTCATCCAATAGCATGAAACCAAAAATCTATCAAGCCTTTCTGAGATGGCCTCAACACCACATCTCCTATTATTCCATGTAAAGACACCATTGGTTGGCTTCACATCAATGAGATTCAAGGAGCTAATCATATCCCTGAGCAGACTTGCAGAAGGGTCTAGCTTGGCTAACCCACCTTGTTTTTCATCCAAGCTAGTAACAACATTAAAATCACCAGCCATAATCCATGGGAGAAACGGGTCTAAGGCTCGAATGAATCTGATGTGAGCCCAGAGATTTGACTTACCAGAGAAATCAGTAGGAGCATAAATATTAGAAAAAAACACCTCTCTCCAGTCTCCAAACTAGAGGCAACCAGAGAAATGGAAGACGGACTAGAACTCCACCATATGGGGAAAACTTTCCTCGGGTTCCAGAAGCAAGCCACCCCCCTGAATTGTTCAAAGCACCCACCCCCTTCCAATTACCCTGGGGCCAGATACGCGAAGCACAATTATCCAAACCGTCCACTGTAAGCTTAGTTTCTTGAATAAAGACCACATCAGGAGACTGAGATTCAATTAGTCTGTGAACAACCTTTTGTCTAGGGATGCTATTCAACCCCCTTACATTCCATGATAAAACAATCATTTATGGGGGTGGGAGAAGTGGGAATCAATGGGTTTCATAGACCCAGACTCAACCAAAGTATCACCCATAATCTTGACCTTCTCTTGATCAGTCTTCCTTCCACTCCTTGACGGTTTATCAAGCGGCCCCTTTTTAAAGGATTTCTATTGTAAACCTAAACCAGGAGAAGCTTTGTTAGCCTTCACAAAATCTGAGGCCCCCTTAGGAGCAGGAGGATCAGGAGCCACCACCACAAAATCCTTCGTAGCCTGTGACCCCTGAAGGTCCCTGATATCCTGAACCTGGGAAGGCAAATCTTTAGCCAACTAAACAACCTGATGGTCCTCCGGAGATAAAAACTGCTCCTCTTTCTTTGCATCCTCCTCCTGAACCTCATGCAGACCCTTAGCCCCATAAGAGAGCTCAACTGGAATACCTTCCTCTTGAACCAAATCCTCAAGAACATCAAACCTGTTAAAAGTGCCATCATTTTGTCTATCCAACCGGGTTCTCTTTTTTCCCTTACCTTTGTTACGGGACTTAACCTGAATAAACCCCTCATTATCCACAGGTTCATTGGACAAAGGAGCCTTCCCCTTGACCCCCCTAGGAGGTCCAGAGGATGCCAAGGGGGAGGATTTATTTCTAGGGAATTTGCGATGTAAATGACCATATTCATGACAAATTCTGCATCTAAAGGGTAGGGTCTCGTAATCTAGTTGTTGGATCCAAGAAGAAGATCCCAAATGAATTTCCATAGAATTTGGTAATGGGTTATTTAAATCAACTTCTACACAAATACGAGCAAAGGAAATTACCTTACGGTCTTGAGTTTGTGTAGCCGAACCCACTGGTTTTCCAAGAAGCAATGAAATTGATTGAAGAATATCTTCCCTCCAGAATTCCAAAGGAAGCCTTGGCAATCAAACCCACACAAGAACTCACGAGGGGATCTCTTCGGCAGAGTTGAAGCCCATGTGCCAAGGCTTAATGAAGAGCCCCACCTGGTTAAAGAAATAGGGGCCCCCTTCAAAAGCCCTATTCCTATCCGACATGCTTGAAAAGATAACTAGAAAATAATTATTAGCAGCCAAAATAATCTCCATATCACCTTCTGGGTTCCAAACTCGACGTGCCCAGGAATCCAACATAGGTAAAGAAAGATGAAGGCCCAAAAATTTGCAAATAAGGGCATGAGTACACCAATATTCAACATCCTCTACAACTTGTTCAGATTGAATAACCAAAACTGGTCGATCCTCGGATCTCTCCAAACATCTGTTTATTTTTTTAACTCGAAATACCCCTTTAG
>VDFB02043291.1:0-46303 GCA_007258455.2 Sequoia sempervirens | reverse complement strand
TAATGAAGTTCTAGAACTCCTGAGAGTAGACACATTGCACAAACAAATGATCAACTATTTCCTGGTGATCACCACAAAGAACACATTGAAATGGATTAGCAATACCAAGTTTAGACAGCTTGTCACTAGTAAGGATTTTATGCCTCAAAGCCAACCATGCAAAACTGCCTACCTTTGGAAGCACCATTGGGTTCCAACAAAAAGAGAAAGCTCTTTGCTTGTGAATCTGTTGGCCTTTGCTGATTAAAGCTTTATATCCTTGTTTGACACAATATTGCCCATTCTTTGAGGGAGCCCATATAATTCTATCCTTCTTGTTGGAAAGGTATACCACTCAATTTTTCAAAATGTTGTTCAATAAAACCACTTCATTTTGTGGAATGGGCATAAGAGAGACATATTTCCATGTTACCCTCCCAAAAGATGCACACACAGACTGAACATAATCGATTATTCTAGAGCCCCAACAACCCTTAAGCAAACCTTCTGCGACTACCAATTCTTGATTGGAGTTCAAAGGAGGATGACCATTCCACGAGTCACCCCAAAACAACACATCTCCATTATTCACTTCCCAAGAGATGTAAGAAACAATGACATGTTTGCATGATAACATAAAATTCCAGATTGTTGATCCATTAGGAGGGTTTGTAATAGTTAGTATCCTGGATGGTGATTGATTATCTAGATATTTTTCTTGAAGGATATTGCACCATTTCAGATGTGGTCTTGTATACATATACCAAATTAATTTAGCACCAAAAGCCAAATTTCTTGAAATTAAATCATGTAGACCTGTCCCACAAGAAACCCCTAATTAGTTTTTCAATTTGATAGATGACCATTTTAGGTGATTTTAATACTACCATAAAATAATTTGGAATAGTAGAAAGGATAGATTTTATCAACAAAATTCTTCCTAACAATGAGAGCCATCTTGCTTTCCAAGACGACACCCTAGCTTTTATCCTTTCTATAACCTTATCCCAATAACTAGGCTTGTTTGTCCCCATGAAAAGAGGTATACCTAAGTATGTGCAAGGAATGTCTGATACTTGAAAACCCAAGATTTTTAAAATTCTTCTTCTCAAAGGAGCACTAGTATTGAAAATATAATGAAGGTATTATATATCAGCATTTAACATTTATTGGTAACATTGATTAAGCACTAAATTTATTTTGATATTTTGTTGTGTGAGAAAAAAATACTAATGACCTTTTCATAAATGTTTTTGATAGCATATCATGTCATTGGAAATTAGGGGGGATTCTTGTCTTACAGTTGACTTAAGGAATGCCATAAGTCGATTGTCAACATTTACAAGGTATGTGGTTATATGAAATGTTCATGTGTGAGAGACATAGTGATATTATATTGCATTTTAATTTATGACTAAAGGTTCATACTAATTTACTATTCTTATATTAGTTGGGTGAACTCCAAGGAGATCCATGAATTTGAAGTGCCAAAGTGGAAGAAGGAAATTGCAGAAATTGTATGTGTATTTGAGAAGGATTTCCCTACAAGTTTCGTGGACCTACAAGTCCATTTACGTATACACTTAGTCGATGACATTGAATTGGCGGTTGTCGCATCAACAAGGTGGATGTTTTTCTTTGAGAGGTATATGAAAACTCTTAAAAGATATGTCCAACAAAAGGCACATCCAGAGGGTTGCATGGCTGAAGGGTATGTATTGAATGAAACATTTTTCTTCTTGTGTGAATTCCTTGGTAAGGATTTTGAAGATGGGCCACACATCTAGGATGAAGAACGAGCATAATATATTATTGATGGAGAAAAACCACAATCTAATGGTGTTGAAGTACAAATTAGTAAGTAAATTCATGATGAGTGTGGTTTTTCTTGCAATCATTAATTTACTCTGTAATTTATTTGTCAAATTAACAAGATGACATTTGGAGTTTGAAATAAACATGTTGACATGTAATAGGTGTAGACAAAATTTCTATACTCGACAAGTTCATTCTATACCACATGGACTTTATGAACAAATGGATTGATCTATATGATAAAAAGAGAGAAGTGTTAGAATCAAGGAGATAGTTTAAGAGATCGAACCCAAGGAATAATCCATTTCCCACTCATCTGCTTGGGGAATGGGGCAAAGATTGCACACTAGAATGGGTTACTGAAGAAATTCAAAATTAAATAGAAGATGAGGTACAGATTCAAACATAACAGAAGATGAAATTAACATGTCTAGAGGATGTGAAAGAAAGGTACAATTGGAATTTTACAAAATGTTGTTTCCTTATAGTTTTGACAGAAAGGTACAATTGGAATTTTACAAAATGTTGTTTCCTTATAGTTTTGACAGTATTAACTATTTTAATATTCGTCATTATTTTATTTTTACTAAAATAAATGGTCTTTCATAGGCGAGGAAATATCCAGCAATGTGGGCATATGGTTGACATTATCATGTAGAAAGTGTATATGCAAAGAGACGATCCTTCGATTGTGGCATCATGGTTGACTTCGAGCAATCCAGTCGATCAAGCTCAAAAGATAAGAATATAATTGAAGGGAATCTACAATATGTTGGGAAAATAAAAGAAATTATTGAGTTGGATTACCGCTCTTTTAAATGTTGTATTTTTAAGTGTAGATGGTATGAAGCATTTGAGAGGACACGAAGACATGATACCCATAGTGGATTATTTTCTATAGATTCCTCATCGTTCCTACCAGAGGATAAGGAGCCTTATGTTCTACCAATTCATTGTGAGCAGGTATTTCTTTAACTCAAACAAGAAGTAGTAGTGATCATTAATCTATTAATTCATAGCTTATTGCGAATATATACATGTGTTTATTAATCAATAAAATTGTTATAACATACATCTAATATATGTATGTCATTCATGTGTAGGTATTTTTATATGAAGATATTTTAGACCCGAAATGGATACTTTTCATACATTATGATCCAAGATTAAGGCATGTATTTGACAATGCATTGCTGGATACTGAGCAAAACAATGATGGCCAACAAAATGAGAGAGATGGATTAGAGAACATCGAAGAAATTGACATCCATGATGATGTTGAAGATGGTTATGTTCAGGCAAAAGAAGATAACAATCCAGAGTTAGATGATGTTATGGAAGACAACAATATGGATGGTATAGAAAATGATGATCCAAATACATCTAATAACAATATAGATGGTCTACAGTGAAATTTCAATGATGATGAAGATGATGCAGGTCAAGATGAGGATGATGATAATATTAAATACTTGAAAAAACATATGAACATTGAAAATGATACACTAGATGACATTGTAGCAAATAATAATGTTAATGACCAAGACTACTAAATTTTCAGAATTATTTGCAATCCATGTTTAAAAAAGGATGATTCTTATGGCCTAAACTTTGAAATGCTTCAGTAATATTATGTTGTACTTGGACAATTGAAAACCTATTTTGTTCTCCTAGCAAGTTTTTTTTATTTTCCATTATAATTCTAGACCAAACAACATTTGTGAGGATGGCCTTTTACACCAATCTTAATTTGTATGAAGTTCACAAACCTGTTGTCAAGCAGTAAATTCCTTTCATAGAGAGGAAATGTAAAGGCTTCATTTAAGTAAAAGATAAGTAGTCTCTTTTTGAGGGTAATCCACATGCAAAAAGTAAAAAGCACATAAAAAACAATTGTACAATAGAAAATCAGATTCAATTAGTTATTTCTTATTTCGCTTGCACCCTTATTTGAAAGACATAGGGTATTCACCATAAATTTCCCTTGACAAAGAAAACATGTGCTTTCATTTATTTTTGTTGTATATCTTAGAAGTGAAATTGTTGTTACATAATGATGCACTGAGAAAATAATATATACCAAAAAATGCAATGAAAATCTTTGAAATTTAACATGAAACCTACTATGTTGCACTGAAAGGAATCAAGATTAACTGGGACAAGAAATAAAAATAAAATTTTGTTGATTGTACTTAAAAGTGAACATGATATGTAAAGAGTGGACAATGATGGTGCTGAAATTGAAAACCCTGATTCTGATGACGTTACTATTTTATGTCATTAGAGATAAAGAGCACATACAATTTTATATACATAGAAAATGAAAATTTGAAACTAGTAAAATGAAAATGTAAACACTATAATATTTTTCCTTAAATAATAATTCACACTCACTTACAAAAAGGGGTGAATCATTTTTTATTCAAACTCTATTTTCTTTAATAGACATAACAATAAAGTAATGTTTAAAAGTACAAGAATATATACACTATTTCATAGAAAATTTGGAATGTTTCATAGAATATACAAGTACAAGAATATTTAAAAGTATAAGAATATATACACTATTTCATAGAATATATATACATTGTTTCATAGACTTCTAAATTTTTAGAGTTATTTGCAATTTGTTGGGTCTCAAAAATATAGGTTTTTAGACCATAAGAGGGTGCCAATCTCTAAGAGGACTTTAATCCTTAATACAAACCAATTAAAGTAAATTATTTGAAAGGAATTTAATTCACACCTAACCAGAAACTAATAAAAGCATCCACACAATAACAACAAATGTGCCCTGATAAATCTTGCAGATTTAAACAACTTGAAAAGACCACTTTGGAGACAACAAAGCAATAAATAATCATGAAGATCGACACAACAATTGAACACTAAAAATGGATTATGAGTTATAATGTATTTGCTCTATTATATTTCTCAAAATATAAACATACATAACTTGATTTCTTTTGATATGAATAAGTGGATGAGATGGTCTAGTACCTATTCTAATGGATTGAAATGATGATGATATGATCAAAATCAGACCTTGGTTTCCCTATTTGTATGGGAAGAAACAAGCTTCAGGTCCATTCACAAAAGTTACATTGTTTCTTAACTAAAACATAATTAACATAACATATAAACTTAAAAAGAGTTTATTGTTGGATGCACCACAATTCGTTAATCATCAGCAAGCATCCGTGACCACCTAAGATCTATTCAAGGCTAAAGCACCATGTTAATGCGTCCACAACAACCAAAATCTGACTACCTCCTCATACAACTTGTGCAAGGAACAAATTAACCTTTGACATGTGATCAATGTATCTCTCTTGGGCATAAGTGATTGCATTATGTAGAGTGTCTTTCATTACATTCTCCATTCCAACAATCCTCCCGAGTTGCTTATGCATTTTTTTGAGTACCTCATCCTCATCATTGATGTCATCAAGGATGCCTGGAAAATATTTTGATATCTCATTTTTCCAAGTTTCCTGATCCTTCAAATCTATTTCTTCAAAGAAATTTGGCATGGCCATACATAGTGGCTAGTTGAAGTCACTCAATTCCTATGTCAAGTTATTCTAGAAGTTTTCATGTGTATTCATGAGGCTCTGGCATTCTTGGAGCAAAGCATTATTATCTCCATATTTTTCCTTGATATGGGATTCCATTTCCTTCATCCTATCAAGTAGACCTTCATGCTCCACGAGGGCATTGTATGTTTCACTATGAGCACACCAAACACCATCTACATGTTGGAACATATCTTTGAATTTCATACCAATTATCCCTAATGTTGCTTCAAAAGTAGTAGCCTTAAATTTTCTTTTTAGTTCTTCCTGTTCCTTTTGAGCCTTTTGAAATTTATGCTTCCATTGAGTAGTCTCAGACATGGCCTCTAACACTTTTCTTTCATGTTCAATTAAAGGAGAGTAAAGCCTTGGAGAAGCAAGCAACCTATCTTTGTAGTTGGTTAATTCTTGTTTCAACTTGTCATTTTCCTCTATTAGCCACTGGTTATCTTTTACTAGCTTTTGGATATGGGCTTTGGTGAATTTGGCTACATTCACATTCAATTTAGCAGTCTCCAAGGGATCTATCTCCCCTACTCTTTGCACCAGGAGATGTCCAAAAATCTGATCATGGTCAATGAGAGAAGGCTTCTTGCCTGGGGGTTAAAGAGCCCAAATTTGCAAAGTGGTATTATTAGGATAGTACCCTGACCCTGTATAGACCCTGCCACTTGCTTCATCTGTTATTTGCAAAGTTTTATTCTTTCTCTTCAAAAATCTATCAAACACAATGGCTAAACTAATATCCCACCCAGGAAGGAGCATAACTCCAACTTCTTGCAATAATGCTCTTCCTCTCTCAGCAGTCATGTTTCTCATTTCCCTATAAACTTCATGTTGCAACTCTTTCAAGGCATAAGCCTCTTTCTCAGGGTCAATTTCCTTTACCCTTTCTCTTATTAGTCTTCCTTTATACTCATATATAAAGGACTTAAATTCAGGGGTCTACACAAAAGTATCATCTGCAACAAATTCCTGATTTGCACGATGCCTCACATCATCTAATAGCTCATCAGAGGCTTCAAAGGTGATCACACTTCTTTCCAATGGCATCTCATATTGGGGTATAATAGGAGCATTAAAATATGAGACTTATTCTTCCTCCTTAGTGTTATCTTCTTCCATGGATGGGGAACCAACTGAAAAGCTCACTTCAATAGTAGGATGAGGTGATAAGTGATCTAGTGGTGTGATATTTTCTACTTGCCTCCTAGGACCGATGCCCCTTCCTCTTTCAAATGCCACAAGTGGCACATCTCTTATCAGTTCTTCTTCATGGAGGATTAACTATTCAATTCTTTCTATGGGAACCTGTACCTCATGGAAAGCCCCTATGTAGCCTAGGTTATTATTCACCTTTCAAGCCTCATCCATCATAACCCTACTATAGGAATTCATTCTCATCGTGTTTTTTTTTTCTTCACAATTTCTAATGACATCTTCTAAACGAAAACTATGCTCATACCCTTTCAATTTCTAAAAAAATTTGGCATCACAAATGAAGTGTTCAAGATCAAACTTTTCCCTTTTGTTGCCAACCAACAAGCCATAATAATCCAGTTTACCACTAACCAAGTCATAGCCCGAATTAGAGATAATACTGAAACCACCAAAGCATAAAGTGGAAGGCATGAAATTCTGCCTCCCATAGCTCGTTAAATGCATGAACCCTGAAAATGACAATTGCCTTATGATCTCTAAATAGGTAACTTTGTCTGGCACAATCTTAGGCAACAAATAAGGTGCAACTTCAAATCCATAAACCCTGATAACAATACAATCCCCAAACATGTACTAGTCCCTGCAATTGTGATTTATCACTGCTTCATGACCCATATCTTTTGGTTGGAGAAATCTTAAGGTCTCTGGGGGGAGGTTGTAGTCACATTTGTGGCCTAGCATCTTGACCAACTGAGTAATAAGTGTATTGAAAGTATTCTTCAAACAAAGCCACAGAGAATGGGGGCTTATCTTCACTAGAGAACCTCATAGTTTGGTTACCCGCACCTTTTACCCTATGTAGAGGCAATTTCCACCTCTTGTAATTTGTGTCCATGGTGCGGTATTCCTCCAACAAGTCTCTGATTCGTAATTTTGTTTTCAGGGAATTGTCTAGCTAAAAAATCATGGAAATGTAATCTGGCTTTATGACCATGAACTGTGACCCATCAGGAAAATGGATTTCTCTCATCTTCGGATTGTAATTCTTTTCCAACACCTTGATTAACTCTACGTTCACAAAGACGTTGGGTACTACAAGTTTACCCAAATTCAGATTCCATGGGTTTGACACTAGGCTATGTCAAAATTTCTTTATATAATGATTTTATAAAGAGGTCGTAATGCCTATGCGGAGTCCATACATCTCCCAATTTTTTTTGTTTATCTACTAATGTCACATACGATGCGTTAAGCTGTGCTATTCTTCTGGATTTTGGTCTAGACCTAGGACACTAATCGATTAAGTCTTGATTCAATTTCCTAGCTTTAGTTTTATGTCTTTTTGCTTTCTGTTTGCTTGGGTTTTTTTCCATCTCAACCCTACTCATGCAATGCTTTCATCTACTTACTGAGAAAATAATTTGAGCTAAGTCTAGACCACTTACTTGGATAAATTCTACAATTTCCAGCTGCCTACCACCATCCAACTTGGTTCTCCAAATCCTTTAATTACAATTCACATTGATTTCAACTTCTTTGAGGCTGTATTTATCAAAATTCAGGTCAATTCATTCAGCCCTGGTTCATAAATGGCACTCGCACCACATTTATGATCAAGTTCTTCATTAATAGCGGTAGTCTCATGGATAATTTTGTTAGTCACATCAATCAGACTAATCATCATTTCATAACTGTCAAAGAGAATTTTAATTAAAATGCTCATTGTTTCTTTGATATGCCGGTATGGTGATGTTTTTCCCTTCCCTTCTGCTATTTATCACACTACCGCCTTGCTTAACGCTTCCTGTTGTGAGGTCGCAGTGTATACCACTCTACCACATATGTTTCTCACCTTCCCGATGGTATAGAGGTGTATGCACTTTTGATCATTACTTGAAGAGTGTTAATGAGACAATCTTATTTGTCTTACTGATGTCTCAATGTCTCATCCACATTATATCTTATGTTCCTCCGATGTTGGTTGTCGGTGTTGATGAGACAGTATGTCTCTTGCCGATATGCCACTGTCTCATCGACAATTACTTCGTTATATCCAAGAGTTGTGTTTTGCCAAGCACTTGTAGATATACCTTGTTAATGTGACATAAGTGATTCTCTCCTCAATATGCCCGTATCTTGTTGAAATTCACTATTTTACATTGTCGATGAGACATAAATAAATCTCTTCAATATAGGGGTTTCCCATCTACATTTCTGATTTGTGCTTTGTGCTAATGTCGGGGAGACTTTGGAGGGACTCTCATTGACATGGTGTTGTCTTGGCAATATTCTATGAGCAATCATAGGAGTATTTCAAAGGAGGAATACACTTTGATGCTATGATTAAGGGTTTAATTTGGAAGCTCATGTGAGGGATTTTATTAAATTTAAGTTATTATGACAAGAATTCTATGCATATGGTGGATGTAAGAGATGAGTGAAAATGGAAGTATGAAAAAATAATTAGGATGGATTTTTGGCTACACCACAATCCATGTTTGGAAAAGGATGATTCTTATGGCCTAAACTTTGAAATGCTTCAGTAATATTATTTGTGCCGATACAAATTACCTATTGAAATATCCTTAAATTGTTCAATCTTTGGTATGAATTGTTGGCAGAAAAAAATAGGATTACTTGGATGCTTCTTCCATTCATTTTGTATCAACATATTTTCATGAAGACACAAAAGTTAATAGCTCAATCAGGTAGAGATTTTGTGATTTTCAAATGAAGAGTAAGGTACATTTTTATTTTTGCTACATTACATTCATGTACATAAATAAAATTAGAAGATTACATTACTAGATTGCACTTATGCAGATGCATATAATATAGGAAAGATTGCACAATCCTTTCAAAAATGTAGTCTTTATTGATAATGTAAATATATGTTGTTCCACACAAGTTGTGGAACTGACTATTTGAATGCATATAATCGACAAATTATACATTTATAGATACAAAAGAGAAAAATGTACATTTTCTTTGTTATGCATCATCTTCAGTCTTCCCACTTGTCTAAGCCTCCAAGTTGATGTCTTCCTTGCTACTCCTAGGTTCCCTGCATTTGAGTGAGAAGAGTGTTGTTAGAGAAATGAAGGATCACCAGTCAAAATATGTGCATACATCTATAAACATATAATTTGATCATCATGTGCATTCAAATAACTTGCATACCATAGATGTCTAGGAAAACAAGAAAGTTATCAAACATATCTATCATATGCTCAGTTTTATCTAATATGTTTTCTCATTATGTAGGTATAGATAAAATTAGGTTGTTTTGTTTATCTCGTTACAACATGTGGGGTGAAATGTGGCTCCCAAAAGGGCTAAGCCTATCTTGCTTCCCTATTGTTTCATTTGAGAAGGATAATCACAAGTAAACCATCCATGAAGCATTAAAGATCAATCTTTGCAAGGATAGTGGAGTATGTTGGTAAGGGGTAATCTCCTTATTGATAAAGATTTATCCTTATTAATAAGAACATTCCACTATCAACATAGCCATGATTTTGACAAAACTGATCATCAAGGATTCCAAGATAGTTTTCATTAACAGTCTGGTTAAAAGTAAGCAGCCCCAAGCATCATAACAGTCACAAGAATTGAACATGAGGGGCAATCATGTAGATTAAAATATTACACAATAGTCATCACTTGCAAAGATAGAGACAACATGTTTCCACATAACAAATTAAATCAAATGCATGAAAGGTACAATGATGAAGTCCATAATAGTGAATGTTGCTTAAGAGGGATTGAAGGACAACATTTTGTATCAAGGAGAACAAGGTAACCTCAAACTCTATTGTACCTAAGTATGATAGTACCTAAGCTTCTGGTGTTTCTAGATGGAACCTATACTGGAAAAGTGTATTCTCCATCTGAAGGAACCATCTTTGGAGCTCTTCCCTGAAATGAGGGTTGAAAACATTAGAAGAAAAGAAATACCATAATTCTAAAGTAACAATTTGTATCAAGACAAATGTCATAAAGTATAATTAAAAAGACAAATCCTTACAATTGGACCTCAAATTGGACCAAACAGATTTATGATTTTATCTTTAGAATGTAGGAACTTTCTTTGTTGAAGCTTCATGACCTGAAATTGGATCTCCAATTGGACCAATAAAATTTATGATTTTATCTTTAGAATATAGGAACTTTCTTTGTTCGATATTCAAGACCTCAAATTAGATCAGAAGCTGGATAAGCAAATTTATGATTTTATCTTTAGAATGTACAAACTTTCTCTATCCAATATTAAAGATGTAAGGTTAGATCAGAAACTAGATAAGAAGATTTATGATTTTATATTTAGAATGTAGGAACTTCCTTTGTCGAATATTTGGAAATTCCTACACACAAGTTCTACTTCGGAGTGAAAAAAAATGAAAGTGTTTCACACCGGCTCAAGGTACAATCCAACCTAGATATGACATCGATAGCAATCCAATTTTGTCTGTTTTAATCCATACCCGAACGTTGCATCACAATCTATTCTTCCTACACATAAAAATGCCACATATTAACCCCTTCTAAATAAAAATCAAAATACCATGAAACAATGAGTCCCCTATATTAGTAAGTAAGTAGGTAGTCTATAGGGCATAGTTTGATTTTAAACAAGGATTCTCATGAAAGGAATATTCAAGTGATAGTGAGTGAGTTGTTTGAGATTGCAGCTGATGGTGCAATATCCAGTCTTAAAGGTAGGTAGAAAATTAGTAAATGTGCAAGAAAATCAAATTGTACACAACAAACAATTCACAATGTTATCTTGCATAATGACTTAATTTTGAAGACAAAAATATCATTGTATCTTGATAAAAGTAGTGACCTTAATGGTCAATCACTGGAAACCATGATTTTAAAACATGCTATTGTGCTTATGGAGGCATCATTTTAATCAAGGCAGTGAGTGGTGGTTTGGAACAATGGCAGGTATGAAGGACTTGCTTTATATGCATACTATGCAGTCTAGCTTAAGACAATGTTCTTAGAAGAGATTGAAGGTGGATTATGAAACTCAAGTGTTACATGATAAAGATTAAAGCAAAGACTGAGATCTATTTAAAAGCCACTATCATGAAGATATTAAAGATGTCAAATGCAAAACCCTAGCAGTTGGAGTAATGAACATGGTGCAAAAGAGGACAGTGTGCTAGGGAAGATTTAGGAGATCTCCACATTATCTAATCACAGGAAAATACATCATTTATTTATTTTTTAAATTAAAATAAATTATTCTAAACCCTATATAGGACACATTGATACTTTAAAAGCATTTGATTTATTTTTTTAAATTAAAAGAAGTCATTTTAAACCCTATATAGGATACATTGATACTTCAAAATAATTTGAAGGAATTTGAGATTATGCAAACATATGCCAATTAAATACCTTGATTACAAAAAATAGCACAAACATTGTAACCCTTGTTGATCAGAGCAGGAATTAGATAAACATCAATGAATTATGTGCCTCCTATCATGCACATCTCCTTACCATTCTCTTTCATTATTTACTAAAAAACTTCTCCATTTTGGCAGGATATGCCTAAAAATAAGGTTTCAACAAAGGTTTTATTGTATGTTTATTAAAATGAAAACTCCATTCTGGCAGGCTATGCCTAAAAATAAGATTTCGACAAAAAATTTAGAGTATGTTTATTAGAGTTTTAGTGTATTTTGGTGGGTTGTATTCTTGATTCCTTAAATTATTTATTCAAATGGATTGTGACTGATGTGTTTTGCTACATTTAGTGTTGTAAATTGTAATGATTCCAGGATTACCATACTACCACTGTCTCTTATTATACCCTCTATAGTATGGCGGGGTTTTTCCCTTCCCTTCTATTGTTTACCGCACTATCACCTTGCTCAAGGCTTCTTGCTATGGGGTTGCGGTGTATACTACTCTACCACATATGTTGCTCACCTTCCCGGTGACATAGCGATGTATTCTTTTGATCATTACTTGAAGAGTGTCGATGAGACAATCTTATTTTTCTTACCAATATCTCAATGTCTCATTGACATTACTTCATTATATCCAAGAGTTGTATTTCACCGAGCACTTGTAGATATATCTTGTTGATGTGATGTAAGTGATTCTCTCCTTGATATGCCTGTATCTTGTTGACATTTCACTATTTTACATCATCGATGAGACATACAAATATCTTCAACATATGGGTGTCTAAATCGGTGCTAAACCCAAAGCTAAACTTGAAGCTAAAGTCTGAGCTAAATGTGGTGCTAAACTTGATGCTAAACTCAGAGCCAAAGGTGGTGCTCATGGCGATGCCACACTCAAAGCTAATATCGGCGCTAAAGGCGATACTAATTTTAGCGAAAATTAGTGCCTTAATTATTGCCAACTTGTCCTCATTGACGCAAATAAATTCCAAAAATAGCGCCATCCCAATAAATAGCACCGACGTTTTAAAAAAATGGGCAAAAAATACATTAAAACAATGGGTGGAAGCCAAAAATAGAGCAAAAAATGGAGCAAATTAGAGGGATTTGTTGTAGTGAATGCTTAGTAGAATCAGCAAAAGGAGAATTTTTGCATTGCAACACGCATCCTGGAGCACAATCTATTTAAAATCTTAAGAAGGCTAGAAAATACCTATACATGTCATATATGAATTTGAAAGATGAAATTACCAAAATAAGTGGGGATCAAGAGCGACTCAAATGTATATTTAAACAATGGAATCATAGATTTATATCTTTGGAAGGTATATATAAGGGATTTGTAAACACATCTTATGCCCCACCTAATATCTATCTTACTTTTGAGATTATGGAGATGGTACAAAATCATAAAGGGTATTTCAAAAGTGTATTTCAAGTTGCACGAGAAAAAATGAACTCTTTCAAAAATATTGACAAAAGGGTTCTACCCTACCATTCATGGTATTATTCATTATCGATATGCCCTTGCATGGAGACTCTTAGGGAAGGAAATTAGACCTCAATAGTTAAGATGGCCTTAGAAACAAAGATGAGTGAGTATGGAGTGGTGCCTATAGGGGTGCATATACTGGTGTGGTAGGCCCATAAGGTGGGGTTAAGCTGAAGATGCCAGTCATGTCCAACATCATTGACAATATTTTAAAGGATTTTGATAATAGTTTTGTTGGATGCCTCAACTTGGCTGTTATTGCATGTAGGAAATGTTAGTATCAAAATGAGCTAATAAAAACACACCAATGAAACATTAAACTAAAGAAAGCTAAATAAAATATGAAATTCAAGAATTCAAACAAAGCTTCTTCAGAATCGTTCCATTGTCCTCTATCTGCAGTAATTCTCTTGAAGCTGCTGCTCTCATATTGTGTAAGCAAAGCTTCTTAGAATGGCAACCTATAGAACGAGTATGCAAAGGGAGAGTACTTCTCTATCCTATATACTGGTGGAGTGAAATGTTGATATACGGATATGCACAGGGGCTGTAGATTATGCATAGGGGCTGTGGATTATGGATGTTTCTGAAACTATGCTATGAGGATGATAAGCCATGGTATGGATTGCTAATATGCTAAGCTATGCTATGCTATGATTCTAGAATGCTATGGATGCTAAAAGGCTGTGCTATTTGCAAATTGGCTATAGTTTTCCTATATGAAAGCTTCTCTGTTTTCAAAGACCCGATAGTCCTTTTTATAGATTTTTACAGGCAAGAGCCTGGCTGGCAAAGATCAATGGCTGTGAGATTGTCTAGTAAAATTGAATGGTGAGAGATGGAGAGGTTGAGAGGAAGATGGAAGATGTTGGGAGGTTGGAGAGAAGAATGTAGGTTTGTCTTCAACCCACGGGAACAACTTTGCACATATACAGAGAAATTAATTTTCTGTTTTGAAGTTTTTTTCACGGTTGTTGAAGATAATCCAAATTAATTAAATAAATAAATTTATTTAATTTTGTGTGAGTTTGATATTTGATTTTAGGACTATAGAAGATTTAATTAAATATTTGAGATATTTAAGTGCGAATAGACTTTAGAAGAATTTAATTAAATATTTAGAATATTTAATTGCAAATAGACTCTAGAAGAATTTAATTAAATATTTAGAATATTTAATTGTGAATGGAATTTAGAAGATTTAATTAAATATTTTTGGAATATTTAATTGTGAACGAAATTTAGAAGATTTAATTAAATATTTTTGGAATATTTAATTGTGAACGGAATTTAGAAGAATTAATTAAATATTTTGGAATATTTAATTATGAATGGAAGAATACTTAATCTTTATTTGAATAAAATATTCAAGCCAAGATTACATGATAATTAATATAAATAAATCATAATGTTTATTTAATTAATCAAGAAATGGATAAGAAAAGTGATTAAATAAACTTATTGATTTAATCGAAATGAAAGAATGAAAAATATAGATAAATTATTTAAATTTATTTATACGCAGATTGAATTCAGAGATTTAATTAAATATTAAAAATATTTAATTAATTACTAAAATATTGAGGTGTGACCATTTTTAGATGTATACAGTTACCTTGTGGGTAATATGGAGTAGAGAAGTGGTAGTGGATGTGGAACTTTTCACAAAGTTAGCAGTCGTCTTGGTTCTTGAATGGATGACCGTTATTGGTGATGATGGATTGAGGGACACCATACGGAAAAATGATTTAATTAAGAATGAATTTTGAGATTTATTTGTCAGTGATATATGTCATGGGAATTGCTTCAATCCACCTAGTCAAGTACTGGGTCGCGATGATGATGAATATTAAGGCTATTGGAAGAAGTGGGATGGATCTTACCTATTAGGTCGAGTCCCTATTGGGCAAAGGGCCATGGTGATGTTATTGGATGTAACTCTTGTGCTGGTGCATGTATCAAGTCCTCATGAATTTGACATTTCTGAGATTTCTTAACAAAGAAGTATGAGTCTCGTTCCATTGTCGGCTAGTAGTATCCTTCCCTCATAATCTTCTTAGCTAGGGTTGGTCCACTAGAATGGGCTCCGCATATACCTTCATGTAGTTTGCACAAATTTGTTTGTGATTCATTGGTATCGCGACATCGCAAGAGGGTATTGTCAAGGGATCATTTGTAAAGGGTATCGCTGATGATGGAATATTTAGAGGCCTTGCAGATGAAGGTTTTGCATTGGTTTTTAGATAGGTCAAGGGGAATGGTGTGGTTGTGGAGATAGTCATAAATTTCTTGGTACCATGGGGAGTTAGGACTAACAAGTTCATAGACCATCTCAGATTCAGGGATGTCAAAGGAAGGGATCAACAACTACTCTACCAAAAACTCAAATTGAGGCACATTGTTTGGGATATCCAAGAGAGACCCAATGGTTTCCATGGTGTGTGTTGCTTTGTTCTGAATGTGGGGGACCTGATAAAAAGTGATGTTGTAAAAGTATAATTTGAAACTGTCTACCATGCACTTATACAAAGTAATAATTTCATCCTTAGTTTCATAATCATCATTGACATGATAGATCACGAGTTGAGAATTACCATACAATTGAAGGATCTTAATTTTAATTTCCATGAAAATTATTGTGAAAAGAGCCTCATACTCTTCTATGTTGTTGGTACATGAGAAGGTAATTCTAAATGATTTGGGTATGGTATCACCTTGAGGGGAAATAACTAAAATGCCTGCTCCTAAGACATGATTTGTGTGAGACCCGTCAAAATACAATTTCCATATTTATAGGGTGTCTAAAGTAAATATAGAATCATCTAGAAAATTAGAGACCAATGGATGATTGACTTTGGTTGGTGCATCTGCAAGTTGATCGACAATTACTTGTCCTTTTATGGCTTCCCTCTCAACATATTAAATATCATACTCACTAAGTATCATGACCCATTTAGCTAGTTGTCCTATCAATGTTGCTTTGGTAAGGAGATATCTCAGTGGATCTTTCTTGGTTACAATCTTTGTTTGGTGATTCAACATGTAGTGGGGTGATCCCACAATACTAGTTTACAATTTCTAGGAGATCCTAATTTTTGCTAAAATCACATATTTTTAGAAAATATAATGATTTAAGCCTCGAAAAGTTCCATTTAAAGGATTCAAATTGAAGAGGGTTTGATCGAAGCACCTTAGATCAAACCCCCTTGGATAGAAACCCTCTAGTTTTAAACCATACCTAAAACAGAGTGTCCTTTACACCTATCAAAATGTTGATAAAAAACCACTTTTGATTTACCTTTAAGGGGATCAAATGAATTCATTTAAAATTAAATTTTTGTAAGTATGTATTCCTTATTATAAGCTTCCAAAAAAGTTCAATTTTAAATAAATTTAATTTAATTATTATATATATTTTTATTTCTTGTGAATATAGGTTTTTTACCAAAAATCAAGCTCTATGTTATGCACATGTGGAAAAATAGCAGATTATCATTTTTTTTTTTGAAAAATACCAGTGCACTAGATATTGAAGTCCTTAATCCAAAAAAATAAATAAATTGAATTTTGATACATACAAAAAAAGTTATGTTGTATACAGTCCGCCTATGTTTGAATTGTAATTGGTTTGAATTCGAAACTTGATTAAGGAAAAAATATTCAATAAAACACTATGAAACCTAATGAAAGTGCTAGATATCATAGTTACAAATATAAATTCAAAAAATTTAGAATTTTATCCTTCATGGAAAAAAAATTATGTTGTATATGGTGCATCACTCCTTAAAAAACTGAAAAAAACTAGTTTTCGAAGGAGATGGAAAAAGAAGTGCAATCCGATTCCAAAAATTTTGAAAAACATATATTTAGAATCTATAGAAAAAATTTCACAAATCACTAGTTTTCATCATCCTAAAATTCCTCATGGTTTAGCTGCTGTAGGTTCTTGAAAGTGAAGATTTAGTTAGAAAAAATCAGTTTAGTGTCTAGTTTGACCAAAAATTGTAAACTAGTATTGTGGGATCACCCAGTGCCTAAGTGTGTCACCAAAAAATGTATAGTTGACATTTTTATGCTCACTTGAGTCTTTCTAGTGGGCTTTGACTTGATTTATCCTAGATTTAATGTTGTAATGTGGCCAATACATTCACATTAGGTCTTGGACCCTTGTGAATCATTAGGACTTCTAGGATGTCTTGTAAAGGTGTTGTGAAGTGTTGTAACCCACTTTCACACTTTTCTAGGACCCTTTCATTATAATTCACTTGAATAACCTCTTTTTATCACTTACCAAGTCTTATTTTAAAGTGTTGTGAAGTGTTGTAACCCACTTTCACACTTTTCTATACTTTTCTTCACTAATTCAACCCTTTCTCATGTTTAAATGACCCTTTAATGCACTTTCTGACCATTTTTAAGTGTGTTTTTCGAGGATATTCCCATTGGAAAACATTTAATACCCCGTAATTCCTAACACCCACTTAATTTGTGGGACTAAGTCACCAATAGGGGTGACTTAGTCCTTTTTGGTAGAAAACTCAAATTTTTTAAAAAATTTTAGCGGGATTTTGTCCTCTAACCCTTGAGGTTGGCTTATGATGTGTTACTTTCAAGAATTTTTGTAAATTCAAGTATAAATAAGGGTTTTTCCTCTCATTTTGACATCTAATTCATTCAATCAATCACTCATCCAATCCTTCAAGCATTTCTCAAGCATTCAAGCAATCAAGCATTATCAAGTCAATCCATTGGAGCACTTCATTGCATATCTTCAGATTTTCAACATCAAGGGTATGGTAAGTTTATGAAATTTGTATGTTATCTATTTTTCATTCCTTTTCCATTTCATTTTATTATTTAGGGTTTGATTACCAAAGTGGGGTGTGACCAAGGCAAACCCCTATTATCTAACCCTCAACCATTTTTCTGCTTTTGCATGTGTGTTTGTAGACTTTTGTATGCAAATTTGTTAAGAAAATAGGTGTTGAAAAGTGATCAATAAGTCTTCAAAGTCAATCAAGTCAACACAACCCTAATTCAAGCTTGGAGAGAATTTTTATTCCATTTTCTACAAAATCAAGTGTGGACACTTGTCAGAAAAAAAAAGTGCAGACTTAAGGCTACAAGATTTTGTCCCGAGATTCCCGAAATCTATAAGAGGACTAAGTCACCACTAATGGCAGATTAGTCCTGCTTCCGGGCTTGAAAAGTGATCTTGACATTTTTTGACACCCATATGGCAGATTCTTGTTCTGACAAAGTTTCTCAAAACTGGGACTAAGTCGCCCGGCCTGGCGTAAGTGTCCTAGTCAACATTTTTAGTCAAAATTATAGGATTCTAGATTCTCCCAATAGCAAATTTCAAATTCTAGGTGTATCTCTCTAATTATGTTATGTTATTTCATCATTTAGTTGCATTTTTAGGCATTTTTTCATATCACAATGTGTTTTTTCCAGCACTTTGCATTTTCTAAGTTTTGCATCATTAAATCATTTTAATCTCAAATCAGTGCATTAGTACATCATAATTAGGCATAATACATCTCATTTACATTAACCTTGAGTGTAAACCCTTACATTTTGAACCCCATTCATTCCCCTTTCTCCTTTTAGGTGAAAAACCCTAGGAGGAGCAAAGCATTGTGTGTGGGCAATCCAAAATCATCGTTTAAATTTTTGGTGAACCTAAATTTTGAACATATTCCTTTCTTATTTTAAGTGCATCTTAGGTATAATTTGCATTGAATATTTCTTTGTTTAAGTTGCATCCTAGGGTTTAAATTTTCATTAGTGAAAAGTTCAAATAGCTTGCATTTTTGCATCATTTTTGTATTGAAAATCACAAAAAAATCATTTACATACTGTAGTTGCATTTGTGCATCTGAAAGACATAGAATTGCATTTAAACATTCTAAAAAATTCAAAAAAATAATCAGTGGGACTAAATCACCTCCCTAGGTGACTTAGTCCTTCTGCATATTTTGCATTGTAATTAATGGTATTTTTTTGGGTATTTCTAGCATCTCTTTTTTCTGTTACTGTATTCTGTCATAATTTCTAGATTTGTTGTTTGTTGCATTTAATTTCCTTTCATCATGGCCTTTTCCTTTAATAAGTTTTGGACTTCATTGAAATCTTTAGTGGACATGTCAAATTGTGCCTTTGGTTGTGATCCTAACGACCTTGAGCTTCCTTATGCTCCTTCAACTCCTAATGAATTTCTACCTTATGTTGTTGACATCATTGGAGAAGATGATGATAGAATTCACAAGTTCTTAAATGATTTCCTTGACAACCTTGAAAAAAATGTAGCCTTTTATCCATCCATGAAGTCACAAGATCTTCCTACTATCGCTCCCCCTAATACATTTGGTTATCTTCATCCTAAAACAAACAAAGGACCTAAGTTCCCTCCATCAGGTGGACCTAGTTGCTTTAAACAAGCAACTCCACAACCATTTTATGGTAACAAAGTTACAAACACACCAATCAACCTTGAAGAAACATATGGAAATGGTTTTACTATCTTAAGTAAACAAGGATGTAATACAACTACCGAACATGACATTCACCAACTATTAGAACAATGACCAACAAATGAAAACACAACAAGATTAGGCTATCAAGATCCTCCTCATAACAACAACTCTCCTTTTCAATATTGAAGACTTCGAGATGATGGTACAGTGATCTTTGATTCCCCTCTTGACTTGAATATTTTTCTCCCATGTGAACAACCTTTACATGATTCCAATGATAAGGATGCTAGTATCCCCATGGGTCCTCTTCCTCCTTCAATTCATGAAAACAGAGAATCTAGTAAACAAAAATGACCTTATAAATTGAAGAAACTCAAGTTTCCTCTCCATCCACCACCTAAATGTGAAAGGAAACTCCAAATGCTTCTCAACAGAGGTCTTATTCTATTACCACCTATGAACAGGTTGGTCATCCATCCTAAAGATTATAACATACCATATTGCAAATATCATTGTGTTCTTCGCCACCAAATTGATGAATATCAGACATTGACGAACATACTGAATAAGTATCACTTCACTGATACCAACTATTATCTTGTCATACCATAAGTACACTATCACCATCCTCATCATGCAATAATTGCAGAAATTTCCATTCTCATTATTGCATGATCCTTCCTATCACCCATCTTGGCTCATCATTTCCTTACATTCAGTGGGGGAAAAAAAATCTTAGCCTTGTCCTAGTCATGCATTTGTCCTAGTCTATTAATTGCATTATTTCCTTTCTTCTTATATGACTTGAGATTGTGAAAACAATAACTCAATTAATGGTTGACTTGCATTTGCCTTGCTATCCTTTTAAAATTTCTTTTGTATGTGTGTATCATGTTCCCCCATAATGTGCATTTGATGTTCTCTCTATCTTTGTACACTTCTATTCATACTTCTATTCTTCTATATGTTGTACATTATTTTTTGTTTTCCTTTTGGGGATGACACAGAGCGTAGAGATGCCCTATGTCTCTTTCATGTTGACCCAAAAGGTCCTTTTTCACTTTTATTTTGTGTTTTACTTTTGGGGATGATGCAAAGCATAAAGATTTTCTATGTCTCTTCCATGTTGACCCAAAAGGTCCTTTTTCCTTTATTTTGTGTTTTCCTTTTGGGGATGATGCAAGGCATTGAGACTGAAATGTGTCCATGTTAACCCAAAAGATTTTTCCTTTTTTTCTTTCTTTTGCTTATGTTTTCCTTTTGGGGATGATGTAAAGCATTGAGACCACAATGTCTCTTCATGTTGACCCAAAATGAATTTTATTTTTCTTTTGTTTTCCCTCTCTTTGTGTCATTCTTCAAGTTCTATATATTTTGGGAATGATGACAGTTTTGAGTTCTTTCATAACAAAATTGCAGCAACCAACATACTGACCCCAAATCCATAAATCCCTTATGTGTTTGGTATTCTCCTTTTTTGGGGAAACCCCTCTTTCTTTTATTCCTTTTTCCTTGACATGACACAACCTCACTCAAAAATAAATGACTTTTCATAGAGGCTTCCAAGTTGGCTCTCATGTCTTGTTTTCTTGTTCACATTGTTAATTTCGCTACTTTAAATTACTTGCTCACAAAACGGTGTGAAGAAATTCCTTTAAAGTGGGGGCATACATTGGCATTATTCATTTTAATTTTTCTTTTTCTTGGTTCTTAGTGCAACCTTGTTACCTCATACGATGTGTTTGTCACTTTTTGGATGACATGGGGTGTGATTTCCTTCATAAGTGTGATCTATCTTAGCATATTACATTCCTCTTAATGGCCCGATGCGACACACTGCATCCCCTAAGTTGTGAATATTCTATTCTTTGATTTTTCCTCTCTTGGAAACATTAGACACAATGTTCCCTAAGTGATAGACCTCACATGAACTTGAAAAGATTCATTTTGAACATTTTTCATTTTTTTTTTATACTTTTTTTGCATTCACATGGCCACCTTGCATAACAAAACTTGCATGCCTGTGGTACCTTTGCATTTGTTAATGAGATTTAAGCATACAAAGCTTTTCTTGTCTCATGAAGCATGAAACGACATTGTCTTTGTGGCACCTTATTAAAGTTATCAAGATGTATAACTTTGATATGGTTGAGTGGGAAGCCCATTCCAAGGCACAACTTTCCCCATAGCCACCTTTTGGGATTTCTCAGCCCATGGAAAACCAGAAGTTTTGTGGCCCCAGAGTGAGTATGCTTGGGATTTCTCACCCCACAGACAACCAAAAGTTCCATGGCCCCAGAGTGAGTATACTTGGGACTTCTCACCCAACTGACAACCATAAGTTTTGTTTCCCTAGAGTGAGTACACATTTCTTATTTCAAACAATCAACCTAGATCTAATCCACAATGAGATGGAAAGACAATCGAAGCTTTCATTCCTTTTCATCATCATGTGTGTTCCTTTGTGCTTATGATGGTTTTCCATGGGATTGTAATCCTGGGGGCTTGATCATCCCTCTTGATTATTGTTGTATCATCTTATCAACATGTGTGCATTTGGATCCCTCTCGATGTGCATGTTGGGCTACTTTAGCGAGAGTTTGAAGCAAGTTCATCCTCTCACTAAAGTGGGGGCTTAATGTGTCACCAAAAAATGTATAGTTGACATTTTTATGCTCACTTGAGTCTTTCTAGTGGACTTTGACTTGATTTTTCCTAGATTTAATGTTGTAATGTGGCCAACATGTTCACATTAGGTCTTGGACCCTTGTGAATCATTAAGACTTCTTGGATGTATTGTAAAGGTGTTGTGAAGTGTTGTAACCCACTTTCACACTTTTCTAGGACCCTTTCATTATAATTCACTTGAATAACCTCTTTTTATCACTTACCAAATCTTATTTTAAAGTGTGGTGAAGTGTTGTAACCCACTTTCACGCTTTTCTAGACTTGTCTTCACTAATTCAACCCTTTCTCATGTTTAAATGACCCCTTAATGCACTTTTTAGTCGTTTTAAGTGTTTTTTTGAGGATATTCATGTTGGATAACATTTAATACCCCGTAATTCCTAACACCCACTTAATTTGCTTAAGTGGGACTAAGTTTCCAATAGGGGTGACTTAGTCGTTTTTAAAACTCAAAATAATTTTAAATTTTTAGTGGGATTTTGTCCTCTAACCCTTGAGGTCGGCCTGTGATGTGTTACTTTTAGGAAATTTTAGTAAAATCAAGTATAAATAAGGGTTTTTCCTCTCATTTTGACACCTAATTCATTCAAGAATTCACTCATCCAATCATTCAAGCAATTCTCAAACATTAAAACAATCAAGCATTATCAAGTCAATCCATTGGACCACTTAATTGCATATCTTCTATGAATCCCAATCCTAGATGTACACAAACACAAAGAACAAACACAATGTTAGATCAATATGCAAGTTAGAACTAAGATTCCCCATGAAATTCATCTACAATGCTCAAAATAGGAAATGAAATGAAAAAAGAAAAGAAAAGCTATTGAATCCTATTGAAGCATGAAAAATCTTAATCCCATGGGGGAATTGGTGCCAATTTGATGTCAAAATTGGCCCTTTCCCCATCCCTTTGCAAGTTTGATGAAGATTGATCCACTTGATCATAAAGAAAAATGAGCTCCTTGATGAAATCTGCAATAACCTAACTATGATGATAGAAAATGCAATGAAAATGGATGATATTGCTCTAAATATTGAAGATAGTAACTTTGCTCTAAGTTGTGGATTCAAAATTTATGACTTGTGTCCCTAAAATGAGAAGAAAAGCCTCTTATTTATAGATGAGAGTGTTGAAGAGTGAGGAAAAATGGATGAATGTGGGACTAACCTTCAACCAATGGCCAAGTGCCACTTGTCAAGATGTGAATGGAGGAAGATGCACATTTTGATTAGTGTGCCAATAAATGATATTAGGTGGATTTTGAAATTCATGAGATGACATGTTTGAGGGGGATGAAAATGACTTAAATGCCACTTGGCTCAATGCACAAAGACATGTAAGAGGAGTTAAATGTTTTGTTGGAAGGACAAATCCACTTGGAGGGATTTTCAAATTTGGAGGACAATTCCCTTTAAGATGCCATGTTGAGGGAAATTAGAAGATTTATTAAATCAATTAAATGATTTACTTGTGCAAGTTTCAAAAGCTAGAGGATGTGATGGATTTTGATTAGATTTAATCATGATTTGATTAATTTAAGAGAGATTAGTTGGTGTGACCATTTTGACTTAGATTTTTGGGTTATTTTAAATCAAAATGAGAAGAATATGATAAAGACTTAATTAAATAAATATTTTGATTTATTTAATTAAAAAGGGATGTGATGTTAGCTTAAATTAAACAAGGATTGATTTATTTAATTTAATAGACAAAATTTAGAGAATAATTAAATAAAATTGATTTATTTAATTAAAGGGGGACTATGGGATTAATTAAATAAAATGATCTATTTAATTAATAGAAGAGAAAGACTTAATCAAATAAAATTGATTTATTTAATTAAGAGTTGAAATGTGATGAATTTAATCAAATAAGGGTTATTCAATTAAATAATTAGAAAAGGAGATGATTCAGGATGAAGCGGTGTTAGTAAAATCAAGATCAGGTGTATATCATCAATTTGTACATTTTTTGTGTCTATGTTTTTCCCCTCGTTGAAGCAATGCACCTACTGCATTTGTTTAAAGAATAAATTGCCTCGATGAAAATTCAAAAATTTTCCGATTTTAAAAATGTTCCACCGCTGCCTCGGCGAGAAGAAACATTCTGATATACTGCCCCCTGGAGAGATTGGAATTTTTTTTAATTTTTGGATGATCTCTCTCAAAAAAAGAAAAGGTGCCCGATGGGTCCAAAAAGGCTCCGAGATGCCAAAAATATGCAAAAAAATGTGAAAAAATGATTGCTAATGGCCTTTGGTTGGGCAAAAATGGGCTCGGGGGTCCAAAACTCTAGCTAAGCGGCTAAACAGGTTAAAAAATCCTAACTTTTAGGCTTAAATAGGCCTCGAGGGGCCAGTTCCAATTCATTTGCACACATAGCCTTTAGAGAATTATGTGATTTGAGCTTTGTGCATGGATCGAGATGGCGCAACACATGCTTCCATGACACATTTCTGAGCATGTGTGAGTGTACTAGAGGCTTCCCATCACAGGACCAGTGGTATGTTATCTTGTCTCGACTTTACTTTTCAATTTTTTGCATGCATTTATTAGGTTCCAAAGTCAAATAAAGTCAAGCGGTGCTATATAGTGCCACTGAAAAGTTTAAATCGGCGCCGTGTAGGCTCAAACTGCGTCGTAGATGCACATAGCACCAGAGCAGTGGAGTTTTTAAAATTAGGGTTGGTGCAAACTATGCCGCATATGCTCCTGGTGCCATGATGATCCTGCTTAGATTTTAGGGTTAAGAGGTCAAACTAGGTCACTTACAAACTGTGTTGCGGTGGCGGAGTTTGGAACATTTGGCTTCCAGCGGTGTAGTTTGAAAGTTTCAAACAGCGACGCATTTTCTATTTCAGTCACACAAACCTCAAACAAGATCCGAATTTTTTACAAAACTTGATGTAGTGACTTTAGTGATTTAGGAGGACATGGAGCCAGTTTATTCACGGGAGCACAGGTCATCTATTTTGGCTAGATTGACTCAGGATACCCCTTTGGATGAGATACTTCAGGAGCACCTGGGGGCTATTAGATTATGCTACATCACTTATGCCCCACCGATCAAGAAAAATATTGGCATGATGATTGATTGGTGGATTGCTGGCACAACGAGACATCATCATTCCACTTTCCCACTGGCGAGGCCATAGTTACCTTAGAGGATGTGTGGCACATTCTGCATTTTCCTATCCACAAAGAGCAAGTGATTTATGATGTGGAGGCCAGGAGGGACACTTTCTATGATATCATGGGTGTGGACGAGATTATCTTTTTAGAGGGCTAGATCGAGCTTGAGCAGTACAGGCATGTGGTATTTCCTTTCAGATTGATAGTAGCTACGATCATCTCAGGACTCGTGGCACCATATCGACTCTGGTGATACTTCAACCCAGGACGAGGGCTTGCTTGGGAACAAATACTTCGATGGAGGGAGTGCTTTACCTGGGGGCTAGTGATGCTAGCCTCCCTATATCATGATCTTCACGAGTTTGCATATGTCGACAGTAGGTCCATCAGCTCAGGGGTCACCCTACTACATATTTGGACTTGGTAGCACATTGCACTCCTTCACCTTGTGAGAGTCATTCCCATAGAAATGGAGCTGGATGACCTAGTCATCTGGAGATATAGGGGTAGAATTTCATTTTCACATACAGGAGCAGAAGGTATTCAACATTGGCAACGGGTCATTGATGAGATGACATTTTTTACCTGGAGACCCTACCTTGTCATGTCGTCCTGGTATGACAATGTACAATAGCTATTCTTTGCCAGGAAGGACTGATTGATGTAGGCCTGAGAGCATACAATTATTGAGAGATATTTTCCTAACAAAGTGGAACGCTTGTTTGGGGACACACACGATCGACCCAATGACTAGTATGTGGCTAGTTTTTCACCTACTATGGGGGATACGACATGGTGTCAGACGATCCCGACAGTGGATGCAGTTCAGAGTTTCATATAGCTAGCGGCCAGGCCATGGCCTTATGAATAGGGATAGGAAACACCGAGGACCACACAAGCATACAAAGATTGGTTCCATCCTCCAGTTAGATTGATAGTTCCTAGTGCATAGTTACCAAGGAGGAGACTGAGAGGCTGAGGTGCAAGGCATGGGAAAGGCCGAGCAAGCAGGGGAGACGTGGATGGCGACAATGACGGGGATGATGATGGTGGCAGATGCAGAGGAGGAGGAGGATCACCTCCCCACCAGCTAGAGCAGCACAGTGATGGTCACTAGGACTAGGATAGGCAACATACATCACAAAGAGATGGTCATCAGGACTAGCCACTTGTCCAAACAGCACCATGACCAAACCCTAGGGATGGGTAGATATTATAGCTTTGGGATCATATTTAGGGTTTGCAGGGATAGGTCACCACACTGACATCTAAGAGAGATAAGCTAAGGATTGAGCGAGACCAGGCCATTCAGTAGAGATAGGCTGCAGAGTTATAGGTAGCATAGGAGATGGGCTGGAGACAACATCTAGAGAGTATGGTTGCATCCTCCTCCAGAAGCACAGTGTCCTTGCCGGCATACCAATATGCCATCTGAGAGGTAGATTATTATCATGTGCATTACCATCAGGCTATGCCCCGAGCAACGTGGGTCCCAGATTACTCACAGTAGACAAGATACAAGCCTCTAGAGGGTCATGGGGAGAGGTCAGGTGGCAATGGGATTAGTTAGGAGGGCTAGCTCACATTTTGATCAGAGATAGGATTCTTTTTGTGATCCATGGGATCATTTTTTGATATCCCCATGGGTGATTGTACTTATACTAATAAACACACTTGATCCTAATTTTCTACCATGACAGTGTATTATTTTGATAATATATGAGATGAAATGATTCAATCCGATGTATGATGTGTGATGTGTTCTATTTGATTTATGCATTATGTATGGATGTGTTAATTTATATATGCAATGGTCTATATGTGTTTCAATGATTCTATCTTATGAGATGCAATGCAATGTATGTTTCTATATGATGATGTGATGCAATGTTTTATGGATGCATTCTTTTTTCAGTATATTTTTCTTATGCACTTTTGATGATGATGTATGGATAATGAAAAATATTATGAAATGAAAATGCTTAGACTACCAAATCTATATTATGCACCTAATGGATGATGATGAAACATATGAGGTGTAATATTTTTCTTTTTCAATAATTTTTCAATGTATGATATGGTGATGCATTTATGGATGACATGATGATGCACATGATATGGTGTTTCTATGTTTATGATGCTTTTATTTTTATGTAATGGATGCAAATGTATGGTTTATGAGATGCTTAGAATAACCAATCTATATTATGCAATTTATGAAATGCAATGTATGCGAGATGATTAATGTTTCCTATATGATATGATATGATATGCTTTATGTTGATGGTTTGGGAATGCAGGATGGATGCATTAATGATGATGATTGATTAATTGCCATGGTACCTTGTTAGTGTGAAAAGAAGAAAGAAGAAATGAGAGGATCCAACAAGTGCAAAGATGATAATGATGATGATTTTATTACTAGGAATTGGGACTTTTAAAAGGGCCATTTACCTTATGTTTGATAATACACATAGGCACGATGCATCAAGGTATAAAGAACCAGGATGGCGTTGCACCTAGTGTTATGGACTTTGACTCGACAATTAGATAGGAGTACTCCTCTTCACACCTAGCATACAAAACCTTATTAAAAATGCAGTTCAAATATTCCAAACATCTCAGACCAAAACATAGAAAGAAAATCCTTCCTATGTGGTCAAGAAGGCACTTAAAACATCCTTCGTACACCCAAACAAAGCACACAGGACCAAGTTATATTACAAGAATATCCAAAAAACACAATAGATAAAAAGATAATGATTGTTGCCCCATTCCTTTCTCTCTAAATACTTTTGTTTTGATATCATTGAGAGGTCATTGAAATGAGCGCAAATAAGATAAGCCAAAAGAAAAAGATAAAGTAAACAAACAAGCTAATATTCTTCATACCGCTAGCCAAGACTAAACTATGGTGATGTCTGATGTTGATCTCCATTGTAGGAAGGATGCATCCTAGGACATGATGCTATCAAATGATTTATTTGGTACTAATTGGATGATAGGCTATTAATACCAAGAGTTGACCAACTTGTTTACTTACTGACCTAGACTTGAGACCTTGACATTTGAGTTTTCACTTTTGATTTGCTATACTTGTTTCTGATTGTTTCACCAAAGGTTGAGGATGATGATTGATTTATTATGAGTGATGTTTATTGTGGGTGAAAGTGAGATGAGATGGATGGATTTTTCAAATATTTGGATGTTTTTGATGTTTTGAAATGTTTTGAGGCTATTTTTGGTATTTTCAAGATTTTACAAATGTTTTGATTTCCAAATTTTCCAAATTTTCCAAATTTTCAAATGTTTTGGTATTTTCTGAGATTTTGACCAAGGGACTAGCCTAAAGACCTATCTTAGGGGCCTCGGGGGTTGATCAATAGATTAGAATTACCTGCATTATACATAGAGAGACCACGTATTTTGACTAACACAAACTTGATTATTGATGAGATATGAACAAATGGATTGCCAGTTTATTATGATAGACTCCTAAAGGACTGACCTAAGTGTCTCGGGGGAAGATTTAAGATCAACCTTGCCTACGTTCAGAGCTCAAAGACCCGTAGTTTGACAAGATGACTCTATTTTTTGACTTTTTGACTTTTTTTTGGATTTTGATGTGATTTGGATGTTTTGGATTTTCTATTTTTTTGAATGTTTTTTGAATTTTTGAGTTTAGGGAAGACTTTCAAAATATACATGAATCTGATCTGATGAGAACATGCCCCCAACGTGATGCAATAGACTACTTTGATAAAGGTAGGATGAACTGACCTTGAGAATGGGATGCGTAGTACTTTAAGGGATCATGACATGAACACAAGACTAAGCTATGATGTAGAAGCGGATGGATGGTGGAGATATGGGATGTGATGGATGATGGAAGTGTGATATATGGATGATGCATAACAAATCATGAGGATCCTTGTGGATGGAAGGTGCTTATTTACACAAGGTGCCTGTTTGCTAGGTTTTCACCAAGGTACTTTCTTGAAGAGCCACCGAAGTGGTTTTCACTAGAGGACAATTTTTGTCTTTACTATTTTTTGATCCTTTTTCTTTTTTTTTTTTGGATTTTTATGCTTTTTTTATTCTTTTGTTGTCACCAAGACATCTTCTTGCTAGGTTTTCATTAGGGTGACTATTTTTTCGAGACATTTTCTGATATTTTTGTATTTTTTGCTTTTACACCTTGAAAGATTAGGCTTAAAACATTTTGAGATGGGAGTTGTTCATGGACTCCTGCAGAGGTTCAACTTCTGGAGTTGATAGCTGGCATGCCCCTGACCTGTAGCTTGCTGTGATGATGAAAGGTCCCAACCAATTAGGTTCAAATTTACCTTTGCTCTTTGGATTGGGGATATTTTTCTGATTTTCTCGAGCTCTCCAATTTGGAATGTAGAACTACTGATTTTCTTGTTGTAACTTCTCTTGAGTTGGTTTTGGTAGACATGCAAATGATTTAAGGCATCCATACACCACTCATCTAGTAACTCCAACTCATTCAGTCTCGATACTCGATATTCCTCATCTATGATGAAGTTCTATAGTGATATTCTTAGTGACGAGAGCTTGATCTCGATGGGGAGTATGGCTTCTGATGTGTAGACCAGGGAAAATGGGGTGGCACCTGTTGGTGTGTGGATATTGGTTCGATAGGCCCAGAGGGTGGGTTTTAGCTGTAGATGCTAGTCATGACCTGCGTCATTGACTATATTTTTGAGGATTTTCAGAATGGTCTTATTGGTGGCTTCTGCTTGGCCATTTCCTTTGGGATAATACAAAGTGGAAAAATGATGTTGGATTTTGAATTTATGGCATAGGTCATGGACATCCCAATTCTTGAAAGGTGTCCCATTATCTGAGATAATGGCTTGAGGGACACCATAATGACAAATTAAGTAGTTTAGGATGAACTTTGATATCTGCTTTCCAGTGATGTATGTCATGGGGATGGCTTCTACCCACTTCGTGAAGTACTCAGTGGTAGTGATGATGAATTTATATCCACTGGATGAGGTGGAGGTAATTTTTCCAACGAGATCAAGCCCCCACTACGAAAAGGTCCATGGTGTGACAATCAGATGGATCTCTTGAGCTGGTGCATGGATGAGGTCCCCATGCTAATGACATTGTAGACACCTTTTGACATAGTCATGTGTTTCTCTTTCCATTGTTGGCCAATAGTATGCCGTCCTTAGCAACTTCTTAGCCAAGGTCATTCCGCTCGAGTGTGAACCAAAAATGTCGTTATGTACCTCAGTTAAAGGAGTCAAGGCTTCCTCAACATTTAGGCAACGTAACAGGGTTCCTTCAATGCTTATGTGGTAAAGGGTATCTCCTAGGATGACAAAACATGAAATTTTTTTGACAAAAGCTCTTTTGAGGTTATGGGTATGTTGGTGAGGAGGATTCCTATTCTCAGATAAGTGTATATTTCATGGTACTAGGGATCACCATGACCAACAATTTCACACATGAATTCAGAATTCAGTACCTTGAATGCAAGCATGAGAAGCTTCTCTAAAAGGAATTCTTGTTTTGGGATGTTGTATAGGATTTCCAAGAGTGATCCGATTGTAGCCATGGCATATGCTGCTCTGTTATTTTCTCTTGGTAGCTACTCAAATAAGATATCGATGAAGAAATCCTTAAGGATTTCCACCAGCTTTTTATAAGGAGTCAACTTATCATCTTTTGTTTGGTACTCACCATTTACCTAGTTGATTATGAGTTGTGAGTCCCTGTATACCTTAAGTGCCATTATCTTCCATTGCATTACGATCCTTAGCCCTATGACAGGAGCCTCATACTCTGTGATGTTATTTGTGCATGGAAATGATAGTTTGTATGATTTAGGTATACAATCTCCCTATGGAGTGATGAAGAAAATACCTACTCCTAACCCATGCTGTGTATAGGACCCATCGATTTTTTTTTTCCAATGGTCTACCACACTCAAGTTGAAGATTGATTCAACAATGAAATCTGATACAAGTGTATTTTCTACATATATGGGAGCTTTTGCTAGTTGATCCGCGATTGCTTGTCCTTTGATAGCCTTGTGTTCCACATACTCAATATCATGCTTTGTGAGGATCATAACCCATTTTTTTTTCTCCTTGTGAGCATTGCTTTGGATAATAGGTACTTAAGAGGGTCTATTTTTGCAATAAGCTTGATTTAGTGTGCTAGTATGTAATGTCTAAAATTTTGTGCTACAAATACAACTACTAGACAAGCTTTCTCAATAGATGTATAGTTCAGTTCATGACCCACCATTGTTTGATTGATGTAATAGATGGCTCTTTCTTTCCCAGTTTCACTGTGTTTTTCTAGGAGACTGCCAAGAGCTCCTGTTGTTGTTGATATGTACAAGATCAAAGGTTTTCTTGGAATGGGTGGCATGAGTACTGGCAGTGTGAGTAGGTACTCCTTAATCTTGTTGAAAGCCTAGTCACATATGTCATCCCATCTGTATGCTACCCCCTTGTGGAGTAGATGAGAGTACGATATTTTCTTGTCCGCCAATTGTGCTATGAATCTGCAGATTGATTGGAGTCTCCCTTGTAGCCCTCTTAGCTATTTCAATGTTTTGGATGCCTCCATTTCTAGGATGGATTTGAACTTAGATGGATCCACCTCAATTCATCTCATGGACACAATGTATCCTATGATCTTTCTTGATTGCACCCCAAAGACAATTTTTTTGATTTAATTAGACTTTGTATTTTTCAAGTCTATCAAAGATGGCACTCAATGCTGCTATGAGGTCTCATATTTTCCTTGATTTGGATAGTATATCATCCACGTAATCTTCCATAGTCTTATGCATCATGCCATGAAAGATCAATGTCATGGCTCTCTGATATGTTGCTCCAACATTCTTTAGGCCAAACGACATCATGTTCTAGCAGTATGTCCCCCATGGACATGTGAAGGCTATTTTATATTGGTCCTCTTTTTGTATCATGATTTGGCTATATCCTGAGAATCCATCCATCAAGGATAACATCTCATGTCCTACTCTCATATCCACTATCATTTTGATGTTTGGAAGTGGCAAGTCATCCTTGGGACATTCCTTGTTCAAGTCTTTGAAATCTCTGTAGATATGAATACCCCCAGTGGGCTTTGAGATGGGTACAAGATTAGAGACCCACTTTGGATAATCTATTGGCCATATGAATCCCGCATCAAGGAGCTTTTTTAGTTCCATTTTTACCAATAGTGCTATTTGAGGATGCATTTTCCTTAGCTTTTGTCTCACAGGTTTTGTGTCAGGATATACTCCTAGGTGATGAACCAAAACCTCTGGATCAAGTCCAGGCATGTTGGCATAGGTCCATGCAAAGTTCACTTTCCTTTCCCTTAGAAATGTACCTAGGAGTTCATGTTCTTCTGTTAAGAGATACTATGCATAGAATGTTATGTGTGGTACCTCTTTTGTTCCCAAGTTGACTAGATTGCATGTTTCTACTAGAACTGCTAACTTCTCCTAATGAATGGCACTATTGGCCTCCTACAATGATTTTAATAACTAAGCCTTTACAACCATGACTCATAGATTATACATATAACTTGAATAGATATCTCAATCATCATGAAGGTGAATTTTCAACCCAGGGATGTGAACTTGAAATGGGTCAACACAATATGTGCACTAGGAACTCAAAGTAGCCATTTCATTCTACAGCTAGGAAACACAATACTAAAGTAAATTGCTTGAAAGGGAAAGAGAAAAATGTTGAATATCAATCAATGACTATGCTAAGCTAAAATGCATAACAAGAATAAAAATTTGAGCAACAAACATGACACTACTCTGTTTGCTTTGGTTGCAGGAACAGTCACATAATGGAATTCTAGTGGCTGTAGGAATAGTCAATGCCAAATTTCTAACTAAGTACTAAACAACAAGTAATACTAAGCTAATGCTAAACTGATAAGATAGATTACTCACCAAGTGGCCCCCCTTGGATAAGTATCCTCTAAAATAATAAGAACTCAAGTGCTTGAACTCAAAACTTTATTTTATTCATTGTAAATCATGCATACAAGAGAGTAATGTATTTGTATCACTGAAACTGGAGAATGAGAGTACAATATCAAATCGTGCAACTCCTAAAGAAGGAGTATCAAATAATTATTTATACTACAACTAAACAAGGCAGTCAATTCCATGACTGGGAGGTCGCCATTTAGGGAAAACATGGGAAAGTGGAGCAATGAAAGTTATGCATGCATGGAATCTGGTTAGACATGCAAGTCTAGATGCAAATCCAACACAATAGTAACACCCATGCATGCTCAATCATTAAGGTCCACTACAAGGCGGTTACGTTCAGTTGCATGAAGAATATTTTGCTATCGACTGCCTTTGACTTGGAGCAATTCCTCAGCTGGACGTTATGGCACATTCCCATTTGGTGGTGTCTTCCTCAACTTGGCATATTAAATCTGCATGACAAGGTCAGTACGTATAATAACTACACATCTATAACCACTCTAAGAATCATTCATTAATCACATGTAAAATCAATATAGTTAACCCACATAATATGCAAAAGTCATTAAAGCTTGGAGAGATAGGATAATGTCAAATATTAATGGTTTGAGGGAAACATTATGCAAATACCAACATTTAATCATCAAAGTTCATGACATCAGCCAACAAATAGACTATAGATTCTACCCAAAACTAGACCAAAAACTTGGCTCATCTCTCCCCCCAACCTATCATTTTTCTAGTCCTCCAACAGGGGAAGAGTTGTTCTTCTACTTGGTCAAGGCTTTGAAATTTTCAACTGAGAGTTGTCCAACATCAGTTCCTGTAGTGTGTGAATTAGGATCCCAATAGTATCCTCCCAATCTGTAACACCTGTTCCATCTCTGCCTCTCTGCAGGAATGTCAAACTGGTAAAATTTGAAGTTTGGCACAGGCTACATGAGCATGGGTGGATGGAAAGTTAGGGGAAGCCAAAGTTTCCCCTGTGTTCGCCCAATCTCAATATACGTATCAATTCTTTTTAGTGTTGCAGAATAATTGTGGATGGAATGAGGCTCAACCTATTTCAGCTCATCAGTCAAACTATTCCATCTTTGTGACAAACATCTCCTCATGGTTTCCTCCTTTGCTGCTGTCTTTTCCTCATACTCATCGTAAATTACCTCAATCCAAGGCATAATCATATTTCCATAACTTGGTCTAAGCAACATTCTATTCCATTCTCTTTAAATATCCCTTGGGTTGCTTGATTCAACTCTAACAGGTAGAGGGATAACAGACTCCAATTGCTTATAAGCACCATGCTTATGTCCCCAACTAATCTCATTTTTCACCCAGGACATGAATGCTCTCAAGTGAACATCCCCAACATACAACAACAAATTCCAATCATGGTCTTTTATGACAACATAATTATGCAGATAAAATTCACATAGAAAATTCTTCATTTCAGGGGAGGCAATCCTATAAGCATTGAAAAATTCCATAGGGGTATCAATAGAAGGATTCAAACCTGAAACAATTATTGACATCTTAAAATAGAGATACTTCTATTTTAGGAGTAGAGCATAGACCCTTGGAGGGGTCCTACATTCCAAAATCTTTGGTGCCAAAACTACCATATCATCCACCCTTTGCTTCAGGGTGACAATTTCTGCATTTTTTTCTCAATCTCTTAATCCTTCTTTTGATTTTCCTCCTTCAATTTCAATTTTTCTTTTTTCCATTCTTCCTCCCTTCTTTGTATTTCTTTCCATAAATTCAAAATTGCTGCATGTACTATGAAACTGGGAGGATTATGAATGCCTACCAGTATTTTTGTTGATGGAAGCTCCTCATAAGGCACTATCTGCATGGAGTTAGGATGTCTAGTTATCTTTGGCTGTAAGGGTGTTGTTTCTTCTTCCTTTTGCTGCAGGAACTCCTGCTTTGGTTTTGGCTGTTGGTGTATGACTTCTTGCTATAGGACCTCTTGCTCATGTTGCAGGAAGTGCTGATTTTCCTCCAATTCTTCTGAAATGTTAGCAAGATCGACCAGTGTTATGTTTTCTACTCTCTTAAATATGTCTTCTTCTTCTTCAAAATTATCCTACTCCATTGGAGCTTTAGGGTTCTCATGTGAGGTCTCACTAGGTTAAGGGATTTCCTGTGGAGGCGTATCAATCGCAGGCCCAACTGGTCCTGATTTCCTATGAGGTTTCTCACTTTTTCCTTTGGCTATAGGATGAACAATATCAACCTTCCTCTTCTTAGAAATTGACACTTTTCTTTCAATAGGTTGTGTCTTTACCTTTCCTTTCTCATTTCTACCTCTCTATTGTACCCTAGTTTTCATCAGGGTTTCAAGTGGGATGTCATCATCAAAATATGAGGAAGAGCTTCCTTTTTTTGATTGCTATGTTCCAGAAGAACTAATTTCTATGGTTTCTTCTGCTATAGGAGGATTCATCCTAGAGCCAACACCAGAGGTTGAAGCACTAGGAATGGCTTCAGTTGTGCTTATTCTCTACTAGACCTACGAGATTGAGGAAAAGCCCTAGGTTGCAAGTGCTTAGGTCTAATTTGATCAACATTTAGAAAATCTTCCCAAGTCATCCTAGATACATCATGTAGAGAATTTTCAACTAACAATTTAGTCAAGCAATGGTGGGAAACAAAATTATCCCTACCTTTTTGGGTCTCGACTGCCATAATTGAGAGAAGATTGTACAACATGTTGGGCACATTCATCCTCCTTTTGTACCTCATGTGATTCAAAATATTGAAGTGGATATAATGCAAGTTTGATTAGTGACCATCACAAGTGATGTATTTGATAACATACACAGTTATCTTCTTCCATGGCTTGGGAAGAGACATTCTCTTTGCACCCTTTTTATCTATGGTCAATGGGGGGTCATTTGGCTCTGTAAACTCGGCCCTAGCTGATTTTGCGTCTCTGGAAGCAGGGTAATTTTCACCATTAGCTGGTAACCCTATGACCTCTACAATTATTTCCTTTGTTTCCACAACTTCCAACCCTTTTACTGTGGCTTTTCCTTCTAAAAATGTCTAGGAAAATTCAAGGGCAATGCTTTCATCAAAGCCATCCAGCTTCAAGAAGTAATCTAGCCATCCATAGTTTCTAAATTCTACCAGGCACTGTGCATCCTGCAGTAAAATATCATGCACCATGGGTTCATTTCAAATTAACCCACCTCCCATTGTCTGCAATTAAACAAATGCTCTGTAACTTCTTTCCTGCAATTATTGTTTGAAAATCAAATGTACTTTCTTGCAGTATCTACTAAATTCCAGTACCAACTTGCTAAATTTCTAGGCCAGTGTTGACTGAATTTCCTTTTTTTTTTTTTCCTTCTTTCTTGCAACTCAAGATTACAAAAGGGAAATAATAGAAAGAAAATGAGTGATAAAGGGAAATTATGATAGGAAGAAATGGCAGCTACAACTATTGTCACTTTACACATGCACGCTATCCTCTCACTCAGATTTCAAATCAACTCATTTTAAAATTTCTAATGCAGCCTAATATAATTTGACACATGGACAATAAATTCACAAAATATTTTCATATTTTTCTTTCCCCTCCCCCCAACCTAAATTTGGACATGTGTCCGCACATGTGAGATGGGAGTGGTGATTGACAAGTAATAATGGCATTTATGTGAATATCTATACTAACATACATTGATTAAATGAACACACTTAAAAGATGATTAAAGATAACAATTAATGTGCACATACCTGAATGTGTGGAAGATTTGTTTCAAAGATCGTGAATAAAGCAACGCTTGCCTTTTTTTTTGGAGAATAAATTGAGAAATAAATGAAGTGAAATGAGGTGAGGTGGAATGAAGTGATGGAAGAGAGAGAAAGGTGGTAATGAATGGGTGGATGAGAAGATGGATGAAGAAATGGACTTCCACATAAGTGAAAGTATTTATTATGAAAAGTATGTACCTTAATTATCCAGAAGGAGGGACACTAGGCCCACTTTCTTTGGCTGTAGGAAGTTCTGGTGCTGAATGCTGGATGAATTGTTGCAGGAACTCTTCTTTGGAAGCTGGATTGTGGTATAACCTGTGGCGATGACCATTGAAAAGTAATTTGAATATGACAGGTACAATGGTAGTAATCTTAACAAATCCATTAGGAAAGACCTCAACAACTTTGTATGGTCCTAGCCAGCTTGTCTACAATTTTCTTACATTGTCCTCGTATCTTGAGTCATAGAGCAATGCCCAATCTCCTAGTTTGAATTTCTTGTCCCTAATAAATTTTTCATGTCATTTGATCCTCTGATTCTACATTACTTTTGTATGTTGTAGGGATGCTCTTCTTATTTCATCCAAAGCATTTAGCTGCATGATCCTTTCTCTCCGTTCCTCATAAATATTCATCCCCAAATCTACTACAGTTCACAGATTCTTATGTTCAAATTCAACTGGCATCATAGTTGTTTTTTGATACAACTCAAATGGTGTAAAGCCTGTAGTTGTTTTCCAGGTTATCCTATAGGCCCAAACAACTTTTGGTAATCTATTTTCCCAATCCTTTCTATGGACAACTACTATTTTAGTTAGAATGGCTTCAATTTCTTTGTTGGTCACCTCAACTTGGCCATTAGCCTAGGGGTGATAAGGAGTAGACTTCTTGTGCCTTATATTGTACTCATTCACTACTGTTGCAATAAGGGTTTATGTGAATTTTGGCCCTTAATCAGTCACTATTTCTTTTGGGACTCCATATCTTGTGAAAATCTCTTCATAAAAAAATTCTGCAACCTTGTTATCCCTTACATGTTTCATAGCCTTAACTTCTACCCATTTTGTCACATAATCAGTGCATACCAATATATAAGACTTACCATTTGATGGAGGGTCAATTGGTCCCACAAAATCCAATGCCCACTTGTCAAAGGGTGTGATTACTACCTGAGGGAAAAGTGGCATTTCATCATATCTAGTTGGTCTTCCCATCCTTTGACATCTATCACATTTTATGGCATACTTTCCTGCATCCTTGTGGAGTGTTGGCCGATAATACCTTGTGTTAAAAATCTTCATTGTTGTCCTTTTGGTTGCAAAGTGTCCTCCACATGGTCATTGTGACATGCATGCAAGATGTCATATGTCTCATCTTCTCTCACACATCTCCTCATGACATGGTTAGGCCTAGAATAAAAAAAACATCCAACAATCCAAGAGAAAGGAAAATATTTTTCAATAAGTTCCCTTTTCTCTTTTGGGGAGAAGTGAGAAGGAACTCTACCTGTGACCAAGTAATTGGATATGTCAACATACCAGGGTATTTGTACACTAAGGGAGAATAGATGCTCATCAGGAAAAGAGTCATCTATGGGTTGATTTTCTTCTAATGTAGTTAGTCTTGAAAGAAAATCTGCAACGACATTGGCTTTCCCTAGCTTATCCATAATGGTTATATCAAACTCCCGCATCAATAATAACCATCTTGCTAATCATCTTGTGATCAAAGGTTTATTCATGAGATATCTAATGACTGCATAATCAGTGTGCACAAAGATTTGGTAGCCTGTTATGTAATGTTTGAATTTTTTTAGTGCATAGATTACTGTCAGCATCTCTTTCTCTGTCACTGTATAATTGAATTCAACTACTTGTAAGTTTTTGCTAAGAAAGTAAATAATATTTTCAATAGCTCCCTCTTTTTTTCCTAAGACCGCTCCTATGGAATAATCTGATGCATTAGTGTGGATGTGGAAAGGAAGCTCCCAATTAGGTCCCTTGAGTATAGGAGCATGAGTCAAAGATGCCTTCAAGTCAGAAAATGCCTTGTCACAAGATTCAGTCTATTGAAATTCAACATCCTTAGTGAGAAGGGTATACAATGGTGCTGCTACCTTGTTGAAATATTTCATAAAATGCCTATAATATCTTGCATGACCCAAGAAACTCCTAACATCCTTCTGTTTTGTAGGTGTAGGTAGATTTGTGATTACCTCAATTTTTGTAGGATCTACTTGAATTCCCTTGTGGGAGATGTAGTGGCCAAGAACTACACCCTCTTGCATCATCATGAAACACTTTTCACTATTTTAATACAAGTTTTGATCCTCACATCTTTGTAGGAATCTCTTGATATTTTCTAATGCTTGATCAAAATCAACACCATAAGTGGTGAAGTCATCCATATAGATTTCCATGCAATCATGATAAATGTTTGAGAATATGCTAATGATTGCCCTCTAGAAAGTTGCAGGTGCATTGCACAAGCCAAATGGGAGTACCAAATAGGCATAGGTCCCCCATGGATAGGTAAATGTGGTCTTCTCCTAGTCTTTTGGTGCAATTTGGATCTGGTTGTAGCCGTTGAATCCATCTAGAAAAGAGAAGTATTGCTTTCCTACAAGTGTGTCCAAAACTTGATCAATGAAGGGTAAAGGAAAGTGATCCTTCTTGGTGGCAGCATTAAGTTCCCTATAGTCAACAAAAAATTGCCATTTACCTCCTTTTTTGGGCATAATCACTAATGGAGACACCCACTGACTATCTAAAATGGGGTAGATAAATACTGCATCTATTAATTTCTACAATTATCCTTTCACAATCTCTCTTAGTGCAAGGTTAATTCTTCTTTGTGGTTGTCTTATTGGAGTGCAATCATCTTTGATATAAATTCTGTGTGTACAAATTTTAGGATCCAGTCCCTTCATATCATGATAATCCCATGCAAATGCATGCTGATGGGCCCTTAATAGTTTTACTAATAACAATTGTTGTTCTTCATTCAATTTACTATTAATATTTAGATATCTTCCCTCTTACACCTAGACTTGTGTAGTTAACTCTATCATGGATGATTCATTAATACATGGTACCTTTAGTTCATATGGAAACAATGTATGGAACATACCTGTTGATGCAGGAAGTCTATCTACAGGAACAGTGGCTACAGGAAGAGCGACTGCAGGAAGATCGTTTGCAGGATGAATGTCTGCAGGAATAGTGGTTGCAGAAAGAGCAAGAAAAAGTGTCCTGATTGAAGTAGAAGATGATGCTTCCTCCACTTCATAATGGTTCTAAATGATGTTAGCCAACACTTCATACTCATCTTGGAGCTGCATGAAAGAGCTTCTTCCTAATAGCATAAGTTGTGCCACATAATTAACTTCCTCGGCCTCTTCACCAACTTGTGGCCATACAGAATTATCTTCATCATGAGATGGCTGAGTAGGTGGATAAAGAACAAAATTTTTAATGCTCCTCCCATTGGAAATGGTCATGTCACTTGACCGAAATCTAGTGTATGCATCTGTAGTTGCTAACCAAGGCCTTCCAAGAATGTCGGGATACCCACCTAGTGTATCCTTAAGAGAAAGAATCATAAAATCTGTTGGGTATTCCCAGGAGTCTAAAACTACCACAAGATCTTCCACTACACCATTAGGCTTAATAGTAGAGCTATCAACAAGCTATAGAACAATAGGAGTAGATCTCATACTTGTAATGTTTACTTGTTGTAAGATGTCTTTGGTCATTACATTGATTGTTGCCCCTAAATCAATCAAATATTTTTTCACTTGGATCCCGCTTATGACAACTGCTACCACATGACTGCCTAGATCATTATATTTGGGAATAGTCACTTTTCCCAGCATGATGTCAACTAGCTTTCCCACCACATGAAATATAGTTGTGTCTTTCTTTTTCCTACCTGGCTTCTCAAGACAAGCTTACTTGATTGCTTTTCCATAGATTGGAACATCCTGTTGGAAAAACAAGGACAAAAAACTGAGAGGGGGGAGGTGAATCGGTTGTCTCAAAATAATATTTTTTTCAAACTTAACTTAATTTTAGATCTGATGAATAAGCAATTAAACATAAGAAATTAACACATCAGAGAGATAGAGAACACACATAATTTTTTATGTGGAAACCCTATTAGGGGAAAAACCATAGTGGATGTTAGTCCACAATATTATACCCTGCTAAAAGTATAATGAAAACAATAAAGGGGAATGCACATGCATTTAGGCACACTGCCTAGAGTTCATTGCTCAATTATAGAAGGGTCTCACTGCCCAACAATACAGAATAGGATTAAAATTCGGAGGCTACAAATTGAGAAAATAGCTTCTGCACAAGCCTATTTACAGTTCTAATTAAGCATAGAAAACTCCTTCACTTTTCAATCAAACTACTTCACACTTCGTTCGATCTTCTTCACACTCTTCTCTGCAATTGAATGGTATTAAAACATACACACATAGGAGCACACCTAGCACACAAAGTACACTTTGCACCGATGAAACAATTGCTCTTATATATCTTCTATATGAAATTACACCAACAACTTGGTCAGCCATGAAAATAAAACATATTTTGAATGTCAGCCCAAATTTATAATTAAATTTTCAATGTGGATCTAAGCACCAGTGGCCAAAAAAATGATATGACCCAAAACAATATTCATGAGTGCGCCAAACATTCAAATTTAACTTTTCAAGGATCCACAACATGTTACCACCATCATGTTGGCCAAGAACATTAAAACCTGAACGTGCGCAAGAAAAATATTTGACCATGAGTACACTGATCAATGTGGACATACTAAAAAGATAGAGAAATATCTATAGACATCCAAAAACATCAAGACACAACAGAGAAACATTCAAAACAACTAAGATTACTAGAATCACACAAAATTCACTTAGGAACACTGACAGAGACCACAAAAATACTGTCAGACCACAACATGATCAAATCTATATGTGGACCTCTGAAACTTCTGGTAGATGATCTAGATACTCTCAAAAGTAAACCCTTTAGTCCACAATAGTTGAACTTCAATGTACAAAACAAGACGCCTTCATGACCTACACAATTCCACTAGGAACCTGGAACACTTTCTTTTACAACTTTCTCAATATCCTTGACATATACAACCTTTGATACACCAAATGCTAATAGTGTTGACATCAATGACAACCACATATCAGCAACACATCCACAACATCCAACAATATTCCTCTTTGGCATTGATGGAAACACATGATGTGAAAAATACCATCAACCCAACACACTTTTTTCCTAATTGTTTTTCTCCCACAAGGCTCTTGTCCTCAAAAGATTTTTCACATTGCACTTCTCCCCCTTTGACAACAATGGAAAAGGTAACCATGAACTTTCCATATACATGATTTGAACCACATATCTACACATTTGACTACTCCCCCTGAGTAGTAGCCACAAAAACATCAATCCGGATTAGAATATAGCAATGTAGCTCATGGATTGACGCAAGTAAATGCATCTTTTAGTTCTTATCAGGAGGGGTAATTTCCCCTAACATTCCTTTGAGATACTCAAAAGTATCCTTCAACAATGGCTTAGTAAAGATGTCTGCAATCTTTTCTTTGGTAGGCACATACTCCAGTATGATTTCTTTTTCATTCACTTTCTCTCTCAAGAAGTGAAACTTGATTGATATATGTTTATTCTTAGAGTGTAGCACCAGATTCTTTGAAATATTTATTACACTTGAATTGTTGCGGTATATGGCAATAGGATCTTCATATATCACCCTGATATCATTCAACATTTGTTTCATCCATATCACTTGAGTACAATTATTTGAAGCAACAATATATTCTACTTCTGTAGTGGATAGAGAAATGGAATTATGATTTTTTCTCAACTAGGACACCAACTTCTTCCCTAGGAAGAAAGCACCACCACTAGTACTTTTACTATCATCTACATCTCCAGCCCAATCCGCATCAGTATATGCACTCAAAGTGAGATCATCATCCTTTGGATACCAAAGTCCAAAGTCAACTATTCCTTTCAGATAGCTGAATATTCTCTTAACAACAGTCACATATGATTCTTTTAGATCAGTGTGAAATCTAGCAACCATACACACAACATTCATAATATCTAGTCTAGTCTAGGTTAAATAGATCAATCCACCGATCATTGACCTATATATAATTTGATTTACCTTAGGAGAATCATCATTCTATGTTAGCTTGCATCCATTCATGGGAGTACCAATAGGCTTTGATTCTTCCATCCCAAATTTCTTCAGTAGTTCTCTCACATATTTGGATTGAGAGATGGAAATTCCCTTGTCTAACTGGGTAACTTGGAATTCCATAAATAACTTCATCTCTCCAATCATACTAATCTCAAATTCACCCTTCATCTCATTAGCAAACTTCATACATAGATTGTCATCTTCTCCAAAAATAATTTCATCAACAAAGACTTCTATAATTAACTCTTTATCATGATTCAATTTGAAATATAAGTTGCTATCAGCAGTACCTTTAGTGAATCTAAGCTTTAATAAGTATTTTTCCAATCTAGCATACCAGGCTATGGGGGATTGCTTAAGTCCATATAGAGATTTCTTCAAGTGGAAAACCATATCTTCCTTGTTAGTTAGCTGAAATCCATCTGACTGTTCAATTTTTACTTCTTCTAGTTCTCCATTAAAAAATGCTCACTTCACAACCATTTGATATACTTTATAGTTCTTGTATGTAATGTAAGCAATAAATAATCTAACAACTTCAATTTTGGCAACAGGGGAAAAATTTTCTTCAAAATCAACACCTTCCATCTGAGAATACCCTTTACATACCAGTCTTGCTTTATTCTGGACCACTTCACCATGTTCATTCATCTTGTTCTAAAACACCCATTTAGTACCAATCACATTTTTGTCTTTAGGTCTAGGAACTAGTGTCCACGTGTCATTCTTTTCAATTTGTGTTATCTCTTCCTTCATAGCTTCCATCCAGTGTTCATCTTGGCAGGCTGCAGTGACATTTTTAGGTTCAATCTTGGAAATCAGGCAATACTCTTCTGCAATATTTCTTCTAGTTTTCATTCCTTTATTCTTATCTTCTATAATTTGGATTTTAGAATGATTTAGCTTTACATACCTTGGATTTTTGGGACTTTCATGATCTTCTGGTTCTTCTGTACTTGCACTTGTCTGTGCTTCCTGATTTACTTGATTTATTAGAATGAATTAAGGTTGCTTTACCAAAACATACGGAATAATTTGAAGTTGATTTGGTGTCTGAACATTTTTACCTTTGTATTATCTTCATCTGAATCATATCCACAATATTTGGATGATTTAGAAAAATCCTCATCAACTCTGACATTTTCACTCTCAACCATCTTTCTCATTCTTCTGTTATAGCATCGTTAGGCCTTTCTTTTAGTAGATTAACCTAAAAATATTCCTTCATTTCTTCTTGCATCAAACTTTCCTATATCATCATCTCTCTTGATATAACATTTGCTTCCAAAGATCTTTAAATATTTAACAGTAGGCTTATAACCAAGCCATAGCTCAAATGGGGTCTTATCAGAATTACCATTAACATTTACCTAGTTTAAAGTATACAAAGCAGTGCTTATAGCTTCACTCCAATAGATCTGGGGCACATTTCCTTCTATCACCATTGTTATAGTAGCATCCAAAATTGTTCTATTCTTTCTTTCTGTAACTCCATTCTGTTGAAGAGTTCGGGAGCAGATAATTGTCTTCTGATTATATGTTCTTCACAAAAAGAGTTGAACTCCCTGGTGGTGAAATCACCACCTCTGTCAGATCTTAGACACTTGACTTTTAGACCTTTCTCATTCTCTTCCATAGCCTTGAAAATTTTGAAATTTTCTAGTACTTCACATTTTTCTCTTAAGAAGGAAACCCATATCATTCTAGAGTAATAATCAATAATCATAAAGTACCTTTCTCCATGAATACTTCTAACTTTGGAGGGACCACAGAGGTTAGTATGTAGTAGCTCCAACAAATCATTTGAATGAAATTTTTTTCTCTAGAAGGAGACTCTAGTCTATTTACCCATTTGACACTCCTTACAAATTGTGTTAGCAGGCTTCACTAACTTAGGTAGATCTCTTATTGCTTGAGTGGAACTTACCTTGACAATGTTATCAAAATTTACATGACACAACCTCCTATGCCACAACCAACTTTCATCTACTTGAGAAATTAAACAACTCCCACTAGCAGTAATCAGGTGAAAAATATTACCTATTGTCTTTCTACCTGTAGCAATCATATTGCCAAAACTTCCACATATCTTGCATCTTCCATCTTTGAATTGTAGATCATAGCCTTTGTCCACCATCTGTCCAAAAATCAAAAGATTGTGCTTCAGGCCTTCAACATAAAGAACATCATCAGTGCTATCCTTACCACCAAGGAAAATAGAACCTCTTCCACAAATCACACTAGCATTGTTGTCTCCAAATCTTACAACACCACCATCATACTTCTCTAGACTTATAAATTTGTTTTTATCACCAGTCATATGATGTGAGCATCCATTGTCAATAACCCACTCATCCTTTTCTTCAACTTAGGCTACAAGAAATTTCTCATCTTTATTAGATTCAATAGCCACAAGACCATTTTCAATGGTAGCAATGAAAACCCATTCATCTTCATTTCCATTATCTTTATCAGACTCATCATCAGTCACTCCTTCAACAAAGTAACATTTCTTT
>VDFB02043290.1:0-70247 GCA_007258455.2 Sequoia sempervirens | reverse complement strand
CAATTCTTTAAAAGCCAGCTTTTTAATTAGATCTCTATTCTTATTTGCTCTCACCATCTTTTTAGTCTGTTATTTGTTTTATTGCTTTTAATTTCTATTTTTACCACTTTCTTGCACAACACATTTTCTATTTAATTAAATAAATTATTCTAATAATTATCTTCAATCAGATAATTAATTAAAATAAATAACACACATTTAATATTTAATTATCATTTAATTGATACACATGACTTTATAAAATTAACTAAAACGTTTAAATATTTTCATCCAAATAAATCAACATTAAAATAAACAATTATTATCCACATTCAATTAACTAAATCACAACCTATTAAATACTCACAAGACTTCAAAGAAACATCATAAATAAAATAAATCATTACATATAAAATGCCACCTCAAGCAAAATACGACAAAACACCCTCAATCACAAACACAAAGATCCATTACCACAATAAAAGTGAGCAATACCCACAAACTTAGACGATCTGACATCATGGGACGGAAGGGACTTCATCGCCACCTTTGTTTCAACATTTAACCGCTTGGTTATTGGTGCTCACCCTGTCCTGCCGAAGCAGGTGGAATCGAGACTTGTACCTGCAAATCCTGCATACAAGAGAAGTTGTGTACATGTGCATACATATATATAAAATCAAAGCATTAAATCAAGTATTGCATTGTGAGAAGGAATCGCAACATAGGCACTCCACTAACCAGTGATGCTCTATTGTCCCTTCGGGTCACACCTATTCTAACAATTATAATAATAGAACCAATAAATCAACATTTCTAACTAACAATCATCTCAAACATATCTAATTAAATCACTGCATCATCAAATGTCTAACTATCCAACTCAAACAATATCATCATCACTGAAGTAGCAAACAACCGCGATTGAAAATACCAAATCCTACCAAGAAGAGGTGAGGGGTATTACATTCATTGCCATGTGTTAAGCATCATCACAATTTGGTGCCACTTAGCACTTCTTCATTCTATGAGGTCGATGCCATCCCAAGTCTTATAGATGTGGCTATGCCACACTAATATGTATTAAGTGTTAACATGGTCATTCCAATAATCAACATTCATTCTTCTATCATTCTATTGGAGATACCTTCTTGAAGGTCTTGGCAATGTCAATTTGACCATCTGATAGGAAGGTCATCGCTATATTTTAGGACAACCTTAAGCATGTCCTATCGATGATGTTCACTCATGTCAATAAGGCTTCCATACTCCACCTTGGGCCCACACTTCACTTGTCATCCTCGTGTCTACACCATCATCATCCATGTCAATGCTTTGTAATTCACAACAAGGATGGGGATTATGGCTCATCTTATCTCACAATGCCACATGCTAGCAACATCATCACTATCAGCAACATCATTATCCCTGGGTCCCACATGGAGTTTTTCCTTCCTCCTTATCACACGATCGCTAAGTCACTATACGTTAGAAATTTTGAAACTCATGTCAGAGGTTACTAAGTTATGAAAATTTGTGACATGCTAACATATAGATATTGAGCTGTCAGAGAGACACCAACCATTTTCTCATCGATCACACAAGGTCACACCGATAAAGTCACCATCGGGCCATCAGAGAAACTCCTAATTGACTCTTTTCAATCCAATAGTATCCCGCAGACCCAGAGAGGGTATACAAGCTTGAGTGCTAGGTGGAGGGAATGATTACCAAATGACATAATGGGATTAAGTTGTGACTTAAGCGACTAGTAACTTGAGATAGATGATCAATGATGAATTGGAACATCTTGAGGACTCCATGACTACAAACACATTAGGGTGTAAATGCTAATATCACCTGAGAGAGAACAAAATTCATTTTTTGACATGTTTTACATCTTCTAGGCTTTTACAAAACCTCTATGAAATCCTCTCAAAAAACCCATCATGAATCTGTAGCTTGTTCACCCTTTTAACATCAATAACAACAATAGTCCAATGCATACCATTAGAGAGCACCCCCTATATCCACATAAACTACTCACACTCCATCAATCCATAGTGACCTTGATATTTCAAGAGCAACCATCTTTGTCCATCCCCACAAGTATCACAAGTTTACCCAAAATCACACAAGGTAGCATGGACCAAGTGTCACAAATGGATCAACTAGGGCATTTCAACACCCTTACGTAAAATCAAACCTTAATGCAAATAGGTTAATCTTTATCGAACCACCCCATTGGTCCATCCATCACATCCATCATCAACCCAAATCAAAATATCACCTTGGTTACAAACCCCATCAACCAAGGAAATACCTTGATCCCACCCCAAACAAAACAAGTGAACCCTCTACTCATTGGTTAAGAAAACCATTTCAATCAATAATTAATTCCAGGTCTAACTGTGCCATTTCCATCACAATACAAAATGTAACTATCATCACCTTTTCCCTTGGTCCCCCACATCATGCAAAATCAAATGATACCTCAAAATTACATTCCTCCATCCCAATCCACCATTTTACAAGGAATGTTAGACTGAGGAAAACCCCAACCTCTCATCAACAACCCACAATCCACTCAAACTATAAACACCCAAAAATCATTGCATATATCCCAACAACCAACCACTCCTACATTACAAGCAAATGCTCTAGGCTTGCAACAAGCACAATACACTTATAAAAAAATTTGTGAAATAATAGATAGCCTAGAAAGCAGCCCTAGCAGCACAAAAACTACAATAAGAAGCCCCTATAGCACAACAACATTAGAAATCCTAACAAACAGCCCTAGTACAACAAAAACAACAACAAGCCTAGTAAGCAGCCTTATTAGCCCAATAACAATAACAACAACAACAAGCCCTAGTAGCAAAAAAAAAACAACATTCCCAACAATAAGCCCTTGTAGCCCAATAACAACACAAATCATCCTTAGAAGTGCAAAAAAAATAGCAAGTGCAACAAGTAGCCCTAGTGGTCAAAAATAGAAACAAGACCAATATAAATCCTTGCTAGCCCAACAGTATGCCAAACAACAACAACAATAGGGTTTATACTATAACCCTCAACATAAAATCACTAATATAAACACATTAGGAGCATACACACCCCCATCACCATCACCTTCAAAATATCCTACATCACCATATACACCATACAACACCCCATCATATCAAAATCCCACTTACAATCCATCTGCCATCCCACCATATGCAACATATGTTCTCCCTGTAAACCCACAATATGATTTAGTATTGGAACTCAAGGTGTTAATGCAACAAATGCAAGACATCCAAATGGAAAATACAAAGAATCCCCATACAAAATAAAACCTATGTCCATATCCATTCGATTACAACATTACAATGGTACCTTTCCCTCCCATCTTTTAGGTCCCAAAATTTGATAAATACGTAGGGAGGAAGTCCTATGGATCATGTCAAAGAATTCAATGTAATATGTATGGTAGTCACTTACAATGATTCCTACTTGATGTGCCTCTTTCCACAAAGCTTGACGAGCCCAGCTATCAATTTCATTTCTTAGTTGCCTCAAAGTATTAAAACCTTCCAAGAAATCACCGATAAATTCATAGATCACTTCTTGTTTAACCTTGATATGGACATGACCTTAGAAGAGTTATATACTCTCAAGAAAAACAAAGGATAATCCTTTACCAATTTCTTACAACAATGGAGGAAAAGAGAAAAATAAAAGCAAGTGGCCCATTCACAATGAACAAAAAGTGGGGATTATCATAGCGAATTTTGATCTAGATCTATCCTTCCACTTGAAAATGTAGTGCATTACCACCTATAATGAACTTTTCCCCAAATCCCTCAACATTGAGCATGATCTAATCGCATAGGAAATACCTAAGCATACAAAGACAACCTCCCATCAACTAGTTCAAGTCACAAGCCTCAAGTCTGGGATAAGAACAAGAACATGATGAATGATGGTGTGGTAAATGCTAAGGTCATCCTAAGTGCTCCTACTCTAAATGAAATTAAAACTTGACTAATGCTCAACCAATGATACAACAAGCCACACCATCACAAAAAAATCAGATCAATAATAGTGAAACACAACAATGACGAACCCCTAACAAGAATAACTATCCAAAATACAAATAAACACAATCAACATAACCTATTGAAACTATCATGAAGAAATTGGTAGAGTCAAACTTTATAACACTTCCCAATTTCTAAAACTACCAAGAACAACAAGATAAACCACTCTGGTATAATGAAGAGGATCTTTGTGACTTTTGAAAAATAAAAGTACACAAAACATCAAACTGCATGAAGTTGGAGAATGTTATCCATGATATTATCAAGAAATGAAACATATCTATTGAGGTACCAATGGGTAACCAAGATCTAAATATATACAAGAACCCTATGCTAAATCACAACAAAGGGAATGACAATGGAAAAGGGAAGACTTAAAATAATATGCAACAAGTCTATTCCAATGTGATTACCTCTTGTGATAATATCGTCACCATTGTTACCATCAAAGGACCTAGTGTGGAGTGTGTAGTCACCACACGATGTGGCAAGGTCACCATCCATGGAGCTTCATCTCAAGCTAGGGCACAACCTACATTGCTAACATCAAACCCTAGTAAATATAGTCTCCTATCTGAGATTAAGAAGATCCCCGCACAAATATCAATCTTGGAACTATTGAGGCTATCCCCACACATAGGGAAATCTTTGAAAAAGCTTTATCTGCATCATTTTCCCCTAAGGATATGGATATATAACAGTTTCAAGCTATGGTAGGATATATCACTATCCCTCATCTTCTCACCTTCTCAGAACAATACCTACCATCACAACCATCTCATAACCATGCTTTACACCTTGAGGTCATTGTTCATAATAAAAAGGTTAAATGATTCTTAGTAGATGGAGGTGTTGGTTTGAATATTTGCACCCTTCAATTGGTCAAAAAAAATTGTTATTAAGAGGATTCTATTAATAAAGCAAAGAGTACAACCATCAGAGCATATGATGATCAAGAACAGGTATTGTGAGGCATCATCATGCTACCCATACAAGTAGGACCCATCATTATTGAGACCACATGCCAAGTGCTAGAGCATGATATCCCTTACAACATCTTGCTTGTTCAACCATGGATTTATCCCCTAAAAGCTATAGCTTCAACCTATCACCAATGTGCAAAGTTTCCTTTTGAGGACAGAAAAGTTACCATCCATGGAAATCCTAAGCCTTTTTATTACTGTAAGAACCTTGATGCCAAGATTTACAAAATACCCCAAATCCATGAAAATGATGAAGGACCTACACCCTCCTCCTCATTTGTTGACCCATTATCCCTTGCATATACCTCATAAATAAAAACACCCATTGTGCATAGCATTCCCAACATCAAAACAATAATATAGGATGATGGTTCTAGAGATTATAAACTAACGACTTGGAAAATTTTATGTTGGGAGAGCTACTACCTTCTCCCCAAATCTCACGGGAAACCTGTACCTATTAAAAAATTGGCCAAAATATTAAAAGTTGCATTTACCACTTTCATGAAGTGGGGGGATTTGAATAATGAAGATGCCAATGAGGAAAATGTCTCTAAACTACTCTATCAAGATGATTGGCCCATCACCATTCTTCTGATGGAAGATGACAATAAAGGCTTGCAGCTAACGAAGGGATGAGGGTACAACAAGAATGAGAAATTTGGTCAAAATGACAATGGTTTTCTGGAACCCATCATTCCTAAGAGACATCCAAAGAATCTTGGCTTAGGATTTACTACCAAGGTTACCCTTATTCTCAAAGGTACTTCCGCTAAATGGGTTGAGGATTCCTCTTGGTTACCAACATCACATGATACTACCCTAGATGACTTCCCCCTTGATGTTTCTGACCTATTTAAGAATAACTCTCTCTTCATGATATCCACAACATCTTTCACCCCAAACAATCAAGCAATTGAAATAATCCAAGTATACCCCCAACTCATTGATTGGGACTAACAAGGACCAACAATTCTAGATTTATTCAAAAATGATGAAGAAATATTAGAATTCCTAGAACTCTGTAGTGACTTACTATGGGGAGATCACAAAGTTGGTTTTGATATAGACCTAGACACACAAGTGTACTATGGGGAGATGATTGGATCCTTCAATCACAAAATTGACGACATGAAAAGAACATATAAATCTTTGAGTGAAAACTAAACTGGGACACTTTTTGATCTTAAAATAGTAAAAATAAAGGACAGATTCAAGGGTGAAAACCTCTCTGAGGTGCTCGAGGATGAGGGATTCAATTTCCCCAAGGTTAGCATAATGCATCCAAAAAAGTTAGTAGTACTAGCAGAAAAGGCGACCCCAGTGAATGTAGTAACAAAATAGGCACCAAAATAACTTTTTATTTTGAATCCTTGTTGTATGAAGAACAAAAAAACCTAGTAGTATTCCTGAAAGAGTGAAGATCCAACTTTGCATAGTCATATACAAATATTCTAGGGCTTGATCCAAAAGTGGTTGTATATCTTTTAACAATCTATGTTTAATCCAAACTAGTGAAACAAAAATTATGAAAGATGCACCCTCAAATAGCACTCTTGGTAAAACTTGAGTTACAAAAGGTTCTTGATGTTGGATTTATCTAATTGATTGACTATTCTAAGTAGGTTTCATATTGGTACCAGCCTCCAAACCCACTAGGCATCAGAATATGCTTGGATTAGAGACTTAAAAGAAGCATGTCCAAAGGATGATTTCCCTCTTCCTAACATCGATATAATCACTAATTTAACAACTTGACATGAAATGCTATCACCCATGGATAGTTTAAGGCTAAAATCAAATCATGATTGCCAAGGAGGATCAACACAAAACAACATGCACTTGTCCATGGGGAACATATTGTTAGAACATGATGCTATTTGGGATAAAGAATGAAGGAGCGACCTAAGAAAGAGCAATGATCCTAATCTTTCATGATATTATCCACAAAATAGTTGAAGACTATGTGGATGATATTTTTACCAAATCAAAGAAAAGGAATGAGAAAATAGAGGATTTGGGACCCATCTTTGACATGCTAAAAGAGTATAAAGTATGATTGAACCTGAAAAAGTGTGTCCTTGGGGTTACATTAGGGAAGCTTCTATGGATACATTGTGTCACAAAGGATAGAGAGAGATCTAGCAAAATTAAAATTCATCCTAGACATGGAACCTCCACAAACATTAAAGTGTATGAGAGGGTTACAAGGATTGTTGTAGTCCATTAGAAGGTTCATAGCATAATTATCAAATAAAATTCACCCTTTCTCACATCTTCTCCATAAAGGAATTAGTTATAAGTGGGATGAGAAGTGTGATAAATCCTTCCAATAGATCAAGGACTACCTATTGACACCTCTAGTGCTCAAGTATCCAATACCAAACGAACCACTAATCTTGTACATCTCAGCAACATTAGCAACACTAGGTGCTCTTCTATCCCAACACAATGAAATGTGAAAGGAAAAATCCATTTATTACATCAATAGGACCTTTATAGGTTATGAAATGAATTACTCATTAATTGTGAAAGCATGCTTAGCAGTGGTTTTTTCATAACAAAATTTTAGACATTACATGTCACATCAAATCAAGATTTGTTGCAAAGATTGACCCATTAAAATACCTATTATCCAAGGAAAATATCACTGGGTGAATGACCAAATGGGTAATGATCTTGACTGAATTTGATATAGAGTACATCCAAACTGCAATGTAATTAAAGGACAAGTGATGGTCGACCAAATGGTAGAAGCACCTATCTATACAAAGAATCCTTTGATATCTAAATTTTGTAATGAATCAATGTTCCTAATCAATACAATAAATCAATGGAAAATGTATTTTCATGGATCATTTACCGAACATGGATCAAGAGAGGATATTTTGTTTATCACCCCTCAAGGTGATTGTATTCTAAAATCATACCAACTATCCTTTCCTTGTACTAACAATATTGTAGAGTATGAAGCCCTAATAACAAGTCTAAGGATAGCAGTTTAGTGGTAGATACAAGTGTTGAAAGTCTATGGAAACTCACAGCTAGTTGTAAATTAAGTCAATGATTACTACAAAAATAAGAATGATAAACTTTCTCTATACAAGAAGATGGTAGAAAGTCTTAAGGACTTCTTCATAGACATAACTTTTGAGAAGATTCCTCTTATAAAACATTAGGTAGCATATGCTATGGAAACAATTGGATCATTGTTAGATATGTTGCACAACGTCCTTTAATGAGAATTCTTGGTAGAACAACTTCTCATACCAGCTTTGGAGAACCCTAAATCTGAATTAGCCTGTGCAATCATTGGTCCTAGTTCCCCTTGGTATCATGATATACTCACCTACCTTATTAGAGGAACCCTCCCATCTGAGATCACCTCCAATCTTAAAGAGACCTTTATTGAAAAGGAATCTGAATTCATGATCCTCGGTGATGCCCTTTAAGGAAAAATAATTGAGGGGACATTACTACAATGTCTCAACCAAGAGGAAGCCTTGACTGCCTTAATAGAAGTACATGATGGCATATGTGGTTCACATTCTTTTGATATGAATTTAGCTAAGAATTTGTTGAGGATGGCGTATTACTATCCAACCATGAAAAGAGAAGCTCATCAATATGTGAAAAAGTGTGTCGATTGTCAACAACATGGAGATCTTATTCATGCTCCAACTCAGGAGTTACAACTAATGGGAACACCTTGGCCTTTCTCGTAGTGGGGGATTTACCTCATAGGAAAGATTACTCCAACCTCATCTAATGGCCACAAGTTCATCATAATAGCCACTGAATACTTTACCAAATGGGTCGAAGCCATCCCTATGACCTACATAATAGGGAAGAAAATTGCCAAATTTATCATGAATTACCTTATCTGTTGTTATTGTGTTTTGCAAGCCCTTATTTCCGATAATAGGAAAAAATTCAAGAATCGGGATGTTAAAGAGCGATGACAACAATTTAACATCCAACATTAGTTCTCTACCCCATACTACACCTAGAGCAATAGTCATGTTGAGGCTGCAAATAAGACCTTTCTTAAAATCCTAATGAAAATGGTCAATTAAGTTGGTCGTGACTGCAATCTATAGTTAAATCCCTTCCTATGGGCCTATCAAACTAGCATTTTCACACCTATAGGTGCAACCCATTTCTCCTTGATATACGAATCAGAGGCCATCCTACCTATCGAGGTCAAGATTCCTTCACTATGAGTGTCACTATAGAATCTTATTACTGATGAAGAATACAGAGTATCTCAGCTCAATGATTTAGAATTCCTATATGAGCATCAACTTGATGCCCTTAATCATTTACAACCATACCAAAACTGACTAAAACAAAGCTATAACAAGAAGATCAATAGTTGATCTTTCTAGGTGGGAGATCTTGTTCTTAAGTAGAATCAGAAAAATCTTCTAGACTAGGATAGTATAGGAAAGTTTAAACATAAGTGGTTAGGTCCATTTCTCTTCACAACAAGCTATGGGTTAGGGGCATACCGATTATCAACATCTGAAGTTTTATGCCTAGGCTTGAAAGGTGTAAATCTAAAAAAAGTAAAAAAATTAAAAAATTACCAAAAATATGAAAAAAAAGGAAAAATAATTAAAAATAGTAAAGAAAAAGATCATCTTCTAGTGAAAACCACTTTGGCAGCACATTGGGCATGAAACTTGGTGAAACTTGGCAAACATGAACATTGCATAAATAAATCACCTCCATATTTCTTTAGATCTTTATCCTATCATTTTTTGCATCATAATCATCCTATTTATTCCCTCACCCATTCACATCTATATCATAGCTTGATAATATGAAGTGTTGCATCCCATTTAGTACTACTTGGCATATTCCTAAGGTCAGCTTTTCCTACCTATATTGAGGTAGTCTATTATATCACACTGATGGAAATAGTTATGGATCATATTGGATTCTTGTATATCTTAAGGTTATTGGAAATCCCATAAAAAGTAAACAAAACATTCATAAAGAATTCATCAAAAATCCAAAATCACTTGCAAAATCCATAAAATCTAAAAACATTCAAAATCTTATACAACGAAAATCCAAAAAAAATTGAATACTATAAAGTAAAAAACCAAAACATCCAAAACATATCAAAAATCCAAAAATAGAATCATCTTGAAATATTGAGTCTTTGAGCCTGAAGGTAGGCAAGGCCATCATTGATGTGCCCTCAATATGCCCTAGGTCTGTCCTTTAGGAGTGCATCATGATAAATTGAAAATTTATCAATTGTTTATTTCTCATTAACAAATAAGTCAAACATTAGTCAAACTATGTGGTCTCTGCACGTATAGCATAGGCAAGGGTCATATTTGATAAGCACGCAAGCCCCCTAGGATAGTCTATTAGATTAGTTGATTGGTCAAAACTCAGAAAACCACTAAAATTTGAAAAATTCAAAAAACACAAAAATGTTTGAAAATTAGAAAACCCCAAAACATATAAAAACCTTGGAAAAACCCTAAATAGCATCAAATAATTTAAGATAACCAAAATATTCACATAAACTTTCAAAAGGACCAAAAATAGCCTCAAAACATTTTCAAAATATCAAAAACATTGAAATATTTAGAAAAACCAAAACAATCCATCCCATTTCACTTTCACCCACAATAAAATTTCACCCATAAAACTTTGTTCAAACAAGTCAAAAACAAGTATTGGAAGTCAAAAAGTGAGAACCTAATTGCCAAAATCTAGTGTCCAGATCAAAGGTAAATGAGTCGGTAATGTTTAATGGCCTATCACACACCTATTCCTAATCAAAACATATGATAAATTGTCCTAGGATGTATCCTTCCAATGATGGTCATCAACATTAGAAATCACCTTAGCTATGTTAAGTTTGCAAGAGATATAGATAACATTGATTGTTTATCTTTAATATTTTCTTATGATTTATATCAATGATCCAAACCGAGGACCTCTCAATGATGTCTCAATGATTTAGAGAGAAAGGAATGGGGCATTGATCATTATCTTTCAGTTTCCATGCTTGTGGGTATTCTTGTAAAATAATATTTGTGCATACTTGCTTAGTTGTGTGCAAGAAGGTCATTTGGAGTACCTTATTGAGTATGGCATATTCTTTGGTCTAAGTTATTCTAAAATTCTAACCTACATTACAATGAGGTTTCAGTATGTCAAGGTGTGAATAAGAACTATCCTCTAGAGGTATGTGCAGGATAATCATGGAAAAAATAGGCCTTTAAGTGGTGAAAAATTCAGAAAAATTAAAGTTAGGCAACTTGACATAAAAATTTGAATAAGCTATCTATATTATTTCAAAATTATGTAAGAATAGAATTTGTAACAAATTGAATGTATTTTCTAAACTACTAGGTTTATTTAAAAAAAATGTATTTGGTGAAAATTTGAAATTTCAATGCAGTAGTAATTCAATTTCAGGGGAAAAATAAGTAGGTGTCTGTCTGACCACCCTACCCACCATAAAATGATAATATTTTTTATAAGATTTTAGATATACGTAGAGGACTCATGTCCCAATGTGATGCATATATTTTTGTAATTTTTTCCAAGTAAATAATTAATAATGATTTTTTTATTACAAATTTTTAAAAAATATAAAAACTCATATGTCTGACCACCTTAACTTGGTCAACAATTCATGAAAGTCAAGTTTTCTTTTTTTAATCCTATATTATGCAAAACATAGAATGCGACACATATTTTGGATTCAAAAATTGTGATACCATTTGAAAGCTATATGTGTTTTTCAATCAACCCATCAATCAAGACTTTAGTCATAATTCAAATAGAAAATGAATAATAATCATTTATTAAATTAAAAGAAAAACATAATTTATATTGGTGGAAAGTTGAGAATCTCCTTTAAAAACCCTTTTCACTTCATCAATTTTGGGTAAAAAAAAGTCATCAGTCACATACCCTACACATACCCATCATATCACCACTTTTTGGCCCATCATGATCCAAGACATACCTTCCTATCTATTTGCAGAGTCAAAGTCCATTACACTAGATACAATTCCATCATGGTTATCAGTACAATGATGCATCTTGTATGTGTTTTATATCAAAAATAAGGAATGATAGAAAGTCTCAATCTCAAATATGAACAAAATCATCACTGTCATCACCATAATCTATTAAAGTCTTAATGGATCATGGAATTATTGAACTTTTGAATCAATTTGAAAATCAATCCAGTCAAATCATTTTATTCTTCTATCTTCTTTCCATGCTAACCTGGTGTGTCGTAGAAAAAATGACCCTTTTCTTGACATGGGAATAATTCATGATAAATTAGACTTAATGAGGCCTTCACTCAAGTGTTGTGAGGAATTTCATGCACCCACACTAGGTCTTGGGCCCTACTACACTAAATAGAATGTGTTTATCAACATCTTGTAAAGGACTTGAATGCTTTTCTAGACTTAATTAACCTATTTCTCCCTAATTCAACATTATAAAATGTGTTTAATAACATTATTACATAAATCTAGAAGGTTCTTGAATTAAATTTAATGATAAACTAGTGTTGTAATGTGTCTTGCACATTCACAATTGTTTATGTGCACTTCTAGGTTATGTGGACCTAATTTTAGTGTTGTAAAGTTTATTTAATCACACTTTCACACTGATTTATGTGTCCCAAGACCTATTTGACATTTACATCATCATTAATAGGTCCCTAATGACCCATATTGTGCATCCTGACGCTTTAATTGATCAAACATCCAACAAGATGGCATTTTAGATCTTATTTCCTAATTCCTTGGCTTCTTAGGTGTAAGAATCACCCCTGTGGGACCCATTTTCCATGAATGGTGAATCAATCCCATATAGGTGGGACCCATTCACCATGTGTGGTGAATGAGTGCTATGTGGCCCTATTTTGACCTTTGAGCGGGAAATAAAGTGAAATTTGAATTAATTTTTCTTCATGTCGGCCTGTGATGAGGTATTGTCGGGTACTAAGGTACAATTATTTATAAATAAGTTTTTTTATTCTCAATTTACATCTAACAACTCATTCTTTCATCTATCACCATTAATTCATCTTCTATATTCTCATCCAAGTTAAGCAAGCTAAGGTTTCTTCATTAGAAGTCATCAAGTTAGCTTCCTAAAGTAGTCAAGGGTTGAATCTTCATGTTATGTTGTAGAATTTCAAGATAAAATCATCATGACAAGGTAACATGTCCATTTAATCATGCTTCATTACATCTTTTCATCATTTTAGTTTAATTACCTAAATGTGGTTTGACCAAGGCAAACCCCCATACCCTAACATTCAACATATCACTCTCTTGTCTTATTTGTTTGCAAATTTAGGAATCTTGGAGGCTTAGGAATCATTGAAGATTACATTTCAAATTATGCAAGTCATCTCCTTGTCATTCAAGTCAAAATATCAAGAAAAAGTCATGTTCAAACCTGATTCTGGCAATTTCTAAAATAGACACCTGTAGAAGATAGAATTACAGATCTAAAGCTATATAATCAAGTCATAAATTTGTAGGTTATTGTAAGAGGACTTATTTTCCAATCATGGTGAATTAGTCCCATTTGTAGGCCTAAAACTTGTTTTTTCTAGAATTCTTCTCTCGGTAGTCAAAAACTTGTTTCTGGAAGTTTTCACCAGAACCAGGACTGATTCACCATCTATGGAGAATTAGTTCCAGTGGACAAAAACATCTTTAGAAAGGTTCCAAAATATTCCAGCAATATTTATTAGTATCTAGGTGCATTTTTTTAGTTTCATTCATTTCTATTTTCATTCATTTTGGTTTCTAGTTCATGTTTGCATTCTAAACTCTAGGTTTTCTAGCACTTTTGTATTAGATAAGTTTACATTCCTTAGTCTGCATTTTCATTAAGTTTCCAACATTAAAAAAATCCACACACTCCACATTTTCTTTTCATTTTTCCATCCTTTAGTCTTGAGTGTTAACATTGTGCATTTTGGCCCATTTTCTCTCTCCTTCTAGGTGAAAACCCTGAGGAGGAGCTAAGAAGGATTTGAGTGTCAAAATCCTTTGTTACACATGGTATCATGATAGTCAACAAAAACATCATCATGAATCCATCCTTATCCAAGATATCATTATAATGCATACATCTTGCATCATGATAGCATATCATAATAATGGAAAGCATAATCCACTGCATCATCATTATTATATAAGTTGTTTTGAGTAATATAGATTTGTTGTTCTAAGCATCTTAATCCATTATGATTCATAACATCCATATCATATTCATGAACATTTTCATCATCCATATACATCCATATAAGTATAGACTTGATGATATCATAGATCGCATGTGAAAAGTACAAAAAAAGGAATGCATCCATCCATACATCTTGCATAATTATATCATATCATCTACATATCATATCATATCATCATATATCATAAAAAGATACTAAAAAATAAGGTAACACATCCATTGCATTGTATTGCATCCATCTCATAAACATCACATATCACATAAATAAGGAAGTGCATCCATCACATAACAATAAAATCAAATCATATCATATGCATCAATACATCCATAAAGCATGAAGTAAAAGGCACATCACATCATTAATCTGAATCATCTCATATATATTATCAAAAAATGACCATCATGGTACAATATTTGAATCAATTTGTATGAAAATTAACAAGTGTATAATATAGATGAGCCTATGAATGTGTATCTATATAAATAATCAGGAAAGTAATAAAAAAAGTGTCTATCCTTGGTGGTTGGTAGACTCACTAGGTGTAACTGAAGGATGATCCTCGACTTCCCTCTACATTACCCCACTCCTCTAGGAGTGATCCAACTATCTCATCTCTTGGGGTACATCCCTATGGTAATGCATCCTATAATATCCAGCCTCAGTCACTACCTATCTATACAACCAAGCATAAACCACATGTCCCTGTGAGGAAACCATAATGGCCTCAAGCTGCTACCTATGTCCAATCTCCTAGGCCATGTATAGTTCCAATTGCTACCATTACTAAATCTCTCTATCTCTCTCTATAGTCATCACCTCAAGCTCCTAACGCAACAAAATACCTCTCTCTTCTAAGGGAAACAATCTATCTCTCTCATGGATCTAGTTGCTAAGGTGGTGGAGGTGGCAGTGGTGCTCACAAAACCTATCCATCCTACTATCCCACATGCTAATGCCCTAGGTATTGATGAACTTGATCTAGCTGAGCCTACTCTCCATGACTTGTAACCTACACCCTATGCTTCTTTGCCTCTCGTTGGCATCCATCCCTGCCTCTATTTCTTCCTCACCTATCGGGGTATGCCCCCATTAGATATGTCAGAAAATTTGGTGGTCTCCACCATGCATCATATGATAGGGTAGTCTGTGCATCTCAAAAAACCTAATCATAGGCCCATGGATGGGTAACCAACTATCAAAACTCATTGATCACCATGACGAGATAAATTTGAGCTCCCCACTCTATATTTCTTTGAGATCTCTAAAAATAGCTATGTAATTAGTGGGAGGCACATCTTGTACCTCCCTGAACTTTTGTGCAACATGTTTTGGAAGGTACCACTCAACCATAGTGTGCTCCTGCCCCTAGATATGTTGGGTCTATGAAGTAAAATATAACTAATGTTGGTCATCATACCAGGCAGGTTCCTACATACATGACCTCCATCTAAATATGGTCATGTCATCTATGAAATAGTTCCAATATGGAATAATTGTTGGGCCAGTGTGTTGTAATCACATGGGGACTCTAGATTTGAAAACAATTAGATCATTTTGATGCACATTTTCCCAAAAAAACCAAGTCTCAAAATGACTATAAGCTCATAAGCTCAAATATGCAGTAGTGTCACCTCGGCTATGATGCTCATTCCTTGGAAATACACTACCTAATGCATATCGTGATATAAGGAAGCAAGAAGAACTGGCCCCTAGGCATACATAGTAGTTTAGTGGGTCATGTCGTGCCATGCCACCCTGAACCCAAACTGAAACCTTTGCCCCGTCAGTACGGGGAAATCACACCAACAATGATTGTAGCAATGAACAATCTAAAAATATGTACTCAAGATCTCTATAGATCCAATTCTCTCTACGAACTCACTAAAAAGATGTTATCAGTGTACAAAGGTGAACAACATGCATCTCTCCTGACATTTGTCTCATAGATAATATGCTATCCATGAATGGGAAGGCGAAAGATCCACCACATATCCTTGAGTGTGATTGTAGCCTTGCCAGTGGGAAAATGGAAAGAGGAGGTCTCAATGTGCCACCTCTTGATGAGTACTATCATCATGCCTAAATGGGTGTAGACCTTTGGAATGAAACCAATCAACCCTAATCTAATCATCCCTAGTGGCTCCACCTCCAGGTCATCAAAGTATTTTTTCACTTCCAAAATATTTGATCACTCCTACAACATCAAAGATTGAGTATCCTCCTTCACACATTGCACACACAGTGTCACTTTTCCTAAAAATCTAAAAACTGATCAAAATTAGAGGGTTTGCATCCAGGAAAATCAATTGCATTGCTGAAATTAGCAACATCACCATTTTTGGGGTGGGTCATTGTATCATTTTTGGGGGTGCATTTCCAATTGGGTGACATGCATTGCAATACTCAAAAGCACATTGACATTTGGATGCTTCGCTATAACTAAAAATGCTAGCACATCACTATTTGATAAGTGTGTCACCCACCGCTTTTGCATGTCACTGAAACAAAACCGCTATGCATTGCTATTTTCCAAGAGTGACACCCTGGTTAAATGTGTTGCCAAAAAAAAAAGCCTAGTGTGCCACTAAATAGCAAGTATGTCACTAAAATATCAATAGTGATGCTACCGACACCTTTTGTGCATCACTATACAACAATGCTCTAGAAAACCTAATTTAGATCCACTAATAAATGTACTAAAATGGGAAAATTGAGACATGTTATGAGTCACATACAAGAGGTCCTACATTTGGTTGATGCTGATACTCTTGAAACCACTCAAAAAGGTGAATTGGAAGAGCATGGTCGGCCATCACATGAAATTGCTAAAGTGTGAATACACAAATGAATTGGAAGTCCACCCTTCTCACCTATTTATGCCAAAAAATTAGGGTTTTATGCCCTAATTTGAGCCAAAAGCTAGGATTTTGACCTATTTTACCAATGTGTGTGCTTCACAACCTATTTTGAGAAATAGTTTTTATCCGAAAATCATTAGTATTTGAAGCAACATAACAAGTACCTTGCTTCAAAGAGGGGAAAAATGTAGACACTTAAAAATATCCTAAATGATATCACACACTCGAATCTAATATACAACATTATTTCATCCTAAAATCCATTGTCTTTTCACTTATTTGATTTAATTAACCTAGTTAATTAATCAAAGGCCTCATGTTCATCTATCAATGTAATTAACCTAATTAGGTTAATTTACTCTCCATCATATTCACCTTTCATCTTATCTAATCGACTAATGCAAATTATTTAATTAGCCTTATTCTATCTTCTTATTTAATTAAGTAAATCCTACTTGTCCTAGTTATTTAATTAAATATCCTAATCTCACCCCTTGCATTAAATAGATTACTTATTTAATGTTGAATCTTAAATTTCTCTAAAAGGGACTATTCCTATGGAATATCCCTCCCCGTTACAGATTAAAAATTTGTTTTAATTTGCTGAAATACTAATTTTTCTCATTCATTTTCATGAGAATATTCTCCCTTTACACTCATTCAAAATAAAAAAATATTCTTCTTTGTAACAAACTTTCAACAAACTTCTTGAGCAAGTTTTGAAAGTGTGCTTCTTTGCATTATTGTGATCCCTTGATTAAATATCAACTTGCATTCTCAACCCTTGATGGGAATCAATGATCCATGCCTCTGTCATCTTTGCATCTTAACTATTGATTGATTCTTTCAATCTTGATCATCGATTTATTTTTCCTATTATATAATAGACTTTGCATCTATTGAATAGGGATCATCTTTTTAGAAAAAATATGCTATTGAAAATCACACTCATTTGCATCCATTTTTAGGCTTACTAGCATTTTAGATTAATTTCCATGCATAATTGGCTTAGAATCCATTAATGGCTTCCATGATAACTTAGTTTTCATTCATTTCACATATTTTTGAATCTATGGATTGCATCTTTGATTTTGTACATATTTAGCATGATTGCATAAATTTACATAAAAATATTGGCTTTTATCATGTTAATCTAGATTTTAGCATGATTTCATTGATTTTTTTCATTAGTTTGCATCGATTTTAATCAATAAAATTGATTGGAAAGGCTCATATTATCTAAGGGATTTGGAACAGGTCATCATTCCACATGAATATGACACCACTCCCCTATTCGGATAAAATGCAATGTCTTAGAATAGATGTTTGTCAATCTTTCATGTTTTAGAATGTTTGTTTTAATGACTTCTTGATTTTTATTAATATTGAATATTTTATTGGGATTGACTCTTAGTGGATTAAATATGCATCGAATTTCTATTGATCAGGTGTAATTAACCTTTTCTATGTTATTTCTCACACTATTTCTTTACATTTTCTCACTTGTTTGGGGCCTCCTTGTTAAAATAAGCTTAATGTTGCCTCGATTTAGTGTTGTGATGTGTTTAACATGTTCAAATTAGGTCTTGGTCCCTTGTGAACTAAGTGGACCTAATTGTGCCTTATGTAGAGTTTTGTAGAGTGTACCTTTACACTTTCACACTAACCTAGGGATTCGTTAATACATTGGGCTTATTTATGCTTCTTTTGGTCCTATTTTTCATCCACAAGCCTTAATTAATACATATTTCCAAGGATATTCCTAACATTTACCAACATCTAATCATAATTTATGTGTTTTTGGATTGTATGGCCTAGATTTAGTGATATGGGACTAATATGACACCTTGGGAATATGGGTCACACCTAAGTTTTAGTGCCCTAATCTAGATTTCACATATTAAATCTAAGCCTTTCTTGAAAAGTGTGTCCCAAAGCCTAGCCTAATGTGAGTCATACACCACTTCTAGCATATGAGTCTTGTGTGGCTTAAACCTAAATTAAATTGAAATTCTTGGTGGCATTTTATTCTCCTAGATCTGATGTCATCTTGTAGTGTTGTAATTTCAAGAAATTTGGCATCAAGTATAAATACAAGGTTATTACACTCATTTTTCTCCTAACAAACAATCAATTAACCTAACAAGTTGAATAAGAATCCTTGTATAAAATTTGAGTTCATAAGAGACTTCAAGAGTGGATTATTAAGTATTTTGGAGCATTATTCAAGTATCAAGCATCATGTCAAAGAAATCATGCATCATGTTTTTTTTTGAGCTAAAATTTGTGATGTAGGGTTTTATGATTCAAGCAAGCATTCAAGTAAGAGTCAAGACCCACATTCATGCTAGTCATCTCATACATGTTTACAACATATCATTTTGTTCATTCATCATTCCTCCTTTCTATTTCATTTCATTTCAAGGTTTGATTACCAAAATGGGGTTTGACCAAGGCAAACCCCTTTCTACTAACAAAAAACATCTTTCCCTCTCTCTAGTGTGTGATTTTCAGATCTAGGTTGAAGACACATTGAAAATAAATATTGGAAAGAATTTTTCAAGTGTGAAAAGTTGTCAAATTTGTCACCTTGTTTAGAAGATCACAAAAAGACATCTACAAAGTAGAATTTGACATTTCAGATCTGAAAATTAGGTTGAGAAGACAGAGCAGAGATTGAAGAGCAGATTTAGACCTTGGTACTCAAGAAAATCCAAGCAAGACTAATACACCACTTCTAATGTATGAGTCCTAGTATAAGTACTTTTCCATATTTCTAAAAATCTAGGCTTGTGATCAATAGATTCCTACTTCAACCCAAAAACCCTAATATGGGACTGATATGCCTAGCCTGGCATATGAGTCCTAGTGTGCTTTAAATTTAACATTTTCAACATTTCAGAGTTGATTCTAAGTTGCTATAGTTTTCCAGCTGCACTTCTCTAATTTCCCAATTTTCTATTTTGTTTTACATTGATTTATAGGTCATTTATTGGATTCTTACATATCACTAAGTTTGATATTTAGATCTTGCATGTTACTAGTATTTCCAAGCCCTATCTTGGTGGTGAACCCATTTGTAGTCTCTAATCATATTGTTGATCACAATGTTAGTCGCAATAATAGTTTAGATAAAATCCTCATAGGCAAACCACGAAGAACCTATCTTTACTTGAAGGACTGAACCAAGGCAACCTAAAATTCTAATGAAAGGAAAAAATTTGACTTAGCTTAATATCAAGGCTTAGGTAGTCAAGTCTTGACCATACTAGGTTCAGTCGAGGGCATGATGTGATATTGTTGTTAATCTCAAGGGGTGTATGGTTATCTTCATTGTAAAAAGGAATCATAGGTATCAAATGGAAGATTTTCAGTCCAACCATTAAATAACTTAATGAAATCATTAAATTTCCATAAATATTTCATAAAAATAAAAAAAAAATTCTATCACTTAAGTAGATTTAGCTTTAAGCATTCAATTTTTTTGTGGAAATAAGAGATTTGCACTAATATTTCCATTCATTCATCTCTTTTTTGGTACATTTTCTGAATTTAACATCTAATCTAAAATAAAGCATCAAAATACTTGAAAAATGAAATTGCTTTTGGGTATTCTCAATGCATTGCCCAAGATTTAATAAAATCAAAGAAAACTGCTCTATACTTCACCAGATTGCTTCACAACTAGGAATAGAATGGTGTAAGATTTTAAATAAAGTTGTTTAGTTTAGAGACCAAGTAGGTTCTATATGCACCCTTAAATGACATAACATACGGTCTCATCTAAATGAACAAACAAACTAGCTACAAAAGATTCATGAGATAGGTAGCTATCAAATTGGCTTCGATATTGATTAATTTCTATGTGCATACAAGTTTTTATTCCAGAATGATTTAGAAAAATCAGAAAAAAGAACAAAACTTAAAGAATTTTTGGCTCTTCCGACATCAACAAATTTTGAACATAAGTTAAAAAGAAATATCTATCAGCCTTTTATAGAAATAAGACATAAGGAAGATAATAAAAATACATGAGAGGAAATCAAAGGGATGAATCACATTAAGGAATATAGACTATGACATTTAGAAAGAGAATTAGAAATGAAGTCAACGTAGGTTGACCTTCATCTTCACATTGATATCCTTTAGGATTTTTATATTTTATTATTAGGGTTCCCTCTTAGAACCAAGAAAAACTACCAAACAAAATCTAGGAACTTTCCACACATTCAAAATGATCAAGTGTACATTTTGTTCCCACACTCAAGTTCTACCTCGGATTGAACATTCCCAAGAATGAATCACCTCTTGAATGAGTATACTCTTTTTCTGCATGTTTGATATCCAAATAATTTCCAGTTTCCTCATATTTGGTGCTTCTTTGCAATGAGATTTTTTCCTGCATGAGTTTCCAAAGTGTACTAGCAAACCTAGTAATACCATTAGATCTTCCTACAACCTTAGTGTGCCTGACTATTCATACCCGAACTTTGCATCTTAATATTCTTCTGCTATAGTCACCAATTCTAACTACTAAATCCCTTTTAAATCATTCATAAAAATATCATGTAAATAAAATTGTCATTTATTAATCATCATTTAAAATCCATTATAAATTACACACTTTTAGAAACAAAGAATCATATATTCTCACATAATCATTCCTTTTAGCCAAATTATCAGATCATTGAACCTTTCAAATAACATTAAAGTTTTAAACTTTACTTTTCATTGTTACATGGTACCTACTACCTATTACTTTAGCTTTTACCATAATTTTCCCGGACCTTGGATTATACCAAAATCTCCATATTTACTGGACCTTTGTTCCTAGACTGGAACACTTTACTCCTAGATTGGAATACTTTACTCAACACCTTGTCTTACCTCTTTTACACTTCTGGCCTTCACGGTTCTCGATACCCAATACCCAAAACACTTGAATTACGAAGTACTCTCTTAAATATATTTTTTTTCTTTCCACTCCCAGTGATCTTTCCAACTAGTTAGCACCTACCATAAGCAGTATTTTCACTTGGGGTACCTACCCAAGTCTTACATTCTTGGGGTGTGTTGTTTGACCACATGATAATTTGCAACCAATAAAACCAAATTTAATGTAAAACTCAAGATTAAATCACCAGTCGTAAATTATAATTTATACATATTATAAAATAATAAATGTTTACCTTTACCTAGATTCTAACATAAAAATATTAAATTTTCTCCAGAAATATCTGTGTGTGCTCTGATTAATTCTAGTTTCTAGAACTCAATGAAAAAATTAGTTCATTGACATTGAACTACATTTTTTGGAAATCCTCCAAAGCCAATTGTGGATAGAGCCTTGCTACCAATCAAGCATCCATAGCCTTGTTAGAGATATTTGTATAGCCTAAAGATTTTTTCTTTTCTCTTTTAATATTTTATTGATAACTCATTTTTCTTTTGATATTTCATTAATAGCTCATTTCAACTTGCAAGCAATGAAGGACACTATTAGGTTTGGAATTATAGTGGTAGTGAAGTTTATCTTTTTATTTTTCATTCAATGAAAATCCCTTCATCATTTCACTATTTCTCAGAAACTCATTTAATTATTCCCTATTGGTGTGTATCTCTAGATAAATTTTACCACTCTTATGCCAAATCTTAGCTAATTGCAACTTGCTATATGTTAAAAGATATGCATAAATGAAAATTTATCAACAAACAATTTAATCACCAAATTTAAATCCAAATTTAGATCCATTAGTTACCACCCGTCCACTTCGATTTTTATGGAAACTACTAAATACTTGGCTAGTAATTCTTATTTGATGATGTTGCACCACATTAATTGATCAATAATGTCATAATGACACTTAAATCCAATCGTAATATTTTGCATTAAATTTACACGCCTCAATATACACATATCATTTCTTTCAAATTACTCAGGTGTTAATGTGTGTTGCCTTACTAGCTTCATTTTCCTTTTTGCTATGCACACATGGGAATGTTCATGATTAATAAAAATTAATAAATCATAATGAAATGACAACCATTCATTTTGAAATTTTTAATTTGCTTGATTGACAATCTTTGTACTAGACAATTTTGAAGGAAATTGTCACCAATTTTGTGAGAATTAATTTGATTTAACATTTTACTCTGGATAAATTCATCTGGTTGCCACCTCAACTTATGATTTCTAATACTTCAATCTATGCAAATATGTATCATAACTTCCTTAGGATTTTCCATAAATTTTTCACTTCTCTTGAATTCTTCACACCTTAGCTTTTCTCTTTCAATTATCATCTTGTGTTTCCACTCTACTAGTGCTTGCTTGCTTCTAGGTCAGGGATACTCCAATTTTCTTCACCTACATTCATCACAAGAATGGCTTCATGGCTCATATCATGGCTTAGAGGATTGACAAGGTTTTCTTCATTCAGACACATAATTTCACTATACCAAACTTGTGCCTAGTCCTTGGGAAAAATTTCATGGAATCCAGAGCATACTATAGGCTAAATTCAGACTTGGCCTCATGATTTGTAGCATCGCTCCTAGACCTTAGGATTTCTATTTTATATGTTTGTTGGGATGTGAATATGATAGTGTATCCTGAATATTTGCAGAATTTGGATAGTATTTTGTGTATTGCACAGTTGACCATCAGAATCCCTTCAACGAATGATATTCCTAAGTTCTTCAAACACATGAAAGTACTTCCACTCCGGTTGTTCTTGACTGACCTCCATACCCCTGAATTTGAAGTTCACTGAGAAATTTCCTACTTAGGATATTTGGCCCTGATAAATGAGGCATCCCAAATTGACTGACTAGCAACCCTTTTGTAGCTTAGCACTTTTTGCAGTTTTTTCCCTTTCTACAATGAGATTTTTGGTACTTCCATGTATATATTTAACACACACACACACACACTCACATATATATATATATATATATATATATGTTTATCTTTATCATAACTTTAAAAGCATGTATTTACTATGCATGGTTTATTTACTCAATTTTTATAGCATAATGTTACAAAATATTTCAATTTACTCTCATGTGTATGATAAGTTAAGTATAATTTGCAAATGTGAAGGGAAAACTAGAAAAGAAAGAAAAGAAAAGGAAAGAAACAAAAATAAACAAAAATAAACCCTACAAAAAAAAACTAACCCTGACTAACCAAAATTTACCCTAACAAATGACTAACCCTAGAACTAAGTAATTTATTTAAATATCAATAACTATCTATATTGTTCTTTTTGCGTGAATTACAATATTTTTACCTTTAAATTCATTGGAATAAATTTCAAATCTCCTACTATAACAATGAATTACCTTAAATTCTCTATGTTTAGAAAACGTAAATTCAAAGGCGTACTTACCAATAAATTGGCTCATATGTATGAAAATGACCTCATTAAAGGTTGATTGCACATGCTTTTCTTGATTCCTCAATACTCTACCTTCTTCTAGTCGTAGTTCATGGTTTTCTTCTTTACTCTCTTTGTCTTTGTACCATAGAAAAATTGATCATTGACATTTCCATGGCTATTTAGGTCTTTCTCTCATGATCCTTGGTCTATCTTGCTTTAATTTAATGTTGTTATGTAACTTATGCATTCACATTAACTCCTAAATATTCAAGTTATGAAGTCTTGTGAAGGTGTTGTGAAGTGTTGTAACACATTTCTAAACTTTTATTGACTATTTTCATTACAATTCACCAAAAAATCACCTTTTCTTCACTTATGAATTCTTAATATAAAGTGTTATAAAGTCTTGAACAAGATTTCACAGTTTTCTAGGCTTACTTTCACTATTTACACCTTTCTTATGCTTTACCCATTTATGCACTCACAAGACCTAATTAAGTGTATTTTTGAATGCAAACCTGACAAACAACATTAAATGTGACTTAATTCCTAACACCCACATGCAATCCCAAGGTGGTACCCATTCACAATGGGTGGAGAATGAGTCCCTCTTGGCTCCAAATTGAAAATAATTCAAATTTTCTTTCAGGTTTTTATTTAAAAATACCTTATGTTGGCCTTTGATGAGGAATATTTGGGAAATTAGGGCACAAGTGTGTATAAATAAGTTTTTTTCCATTCATTTTATACCTAATTCATTCAAGCATTCACTCATTCAACATCAATTAGCATTCAAACACTTTCCAAGCATCAACCAAGCATCTTGGACCAACCATTTACATATATTCAGATTTCTTCAACAAGGTTGTGGTGGGTTTAGGACATTTTCATGTTATTATTCCATTTCATTTCTTCATTAATGGTTTGATTACCAAAGTGGGATTTGACCAAGGAAAATCCCTATACCCTAACCCTTAACCATTTTTCCCCTTTTTCATGTGTGTTTGAAGACTTGTGTATGTAGATTTATCAAGAAATTAGGTGTTGAAAGGTGGTAAAGAAGTTAACAAAGTGTATCAAGTCAACTAAACCCTATTTCAAGCTTGGAGACAACCTACAATCCATTTTGTGCAGATTTGACTCCATCAACCTGACAAGAAGATAAGTGCAGATCTAGAGCTACATAATTGATCTTTAATTTCACAAAATTTTGGAGGAGGACTAATTCGCCATCAATGGAAAATGAGTCCCACCTTAAGGATAAAAAAGGTGATTTTGTAAGATTCATGTTCCCGATAGTTAGAAACCTATTTCAAAAGATTTTACTAGTAGGAGGACTAATTCGCCATTAGTGGTGAATGAGTCCCACTAGTCATCAACAATAATTTTTCCAACATTCCAGAATCTTCTCAAGTCTGCAATCTACCTTCAAGTGCACTCTGATCAACCTCTTTCAATTTTGTTTTGTGTTTATTCATGTTTTAGTTTATTCTTGCATATCACATTGTGTTTTCAAACATTACATATTTAATTAGTTTTGCATTAATATTTAATCAATTTCATCATCTAGTTTCTTTTATAGCATTGAATTTAAGCTTAATTACATCATACAATCCTCTATTTGAGTGAAAAACTTCAATTTTGTAGGTTATTTTATCTCTCTCCTTTTAGGTGAAAGATTCTAAGAGTGCAAGAGAAGCCTATAGAATCCAACCACAAAATTGTTGGTTTAGGCTCTATGAATGACTATCCATTTCTTGATTTTCCTCTTCTCCAAATTTTTTTAAGTCTTCAGTCTTGTCTTCACTTTCAACTTTGTTAGACGACGTAGTAGCACAATTTATATTGTTATTAGAGAAAGAGAAAGTAAAAATTTCATACTCTATATCTTGCATGAAATCAAGAAAATTTCTCTTTTTAATTCGTTAATTTTTAGTTTGTAATGAAAAAAAATGTCTTCCGCTCGATTTTCCCTCTCTTTATTCTCACTAACATTTTCCACATGTGAAAAGAATGATGACTCATCACTGTTATATCCTTTCTTTTGGTGCAATATTTTTGAGTCTCGACATTCTTGCCTATCTTCCTACAAAACCATAGGATTTTCTTCATAAAAATTGTAGTTAACAAACTATTTAAATGTATCAACTTTTTTTTAATATTTTCAGTTCTACTAGGGTTATACTCCTTTTCAGAATTCACACTTTTTCTAATTTAACGATTCTTTTCTTTTAGAAGTTAAAACCTCTTCAATTAATAGAATCACTCTGTGTAGCCAAGCTTACCCTAGTTAAAAAAAATTCACAATCAAGTTCACCATGATTAGGTGTATCATGAATTCTACACTTAGTAACTCTACCAAACGTGAACAAACTCAAAGGAAGTAATCTTTGATTAAGGATTCCTTGTTGTTTCTCAACTTCCATTTACAAAATGTTGGCTTGCATAGACTTTCATCTTACAAGCTAGGTTTTAAACCCAGAACCAATACAAATTCCTCAATAAAACTTGGAGGTAAATTTGTGTGCCCTCCTTCTAGCACCAGTTCGTAGTGACCACGATGATGGTTGCATCAATAGTGTAGATAAAATCCTCATAGAAAAATAGAGAAGAACCTATCTTTACTTGAAAGACTAAACTAGGTTAACCTAAAAGGTCTGAGGAAAGGGGAAAAGTTGACTCAGCTTAATCCAAAGGCTCTGGTAGTCAAGTCTTGACCATACTAGGTTCGCTTTTGGGTATGATGTGATATTGTTGTGAATATCAAGGGGTATATATCTATCTTTGATTTTTAAAGGAATCATAGGCATCAAATGGAAGATTTTTCAGTCTGATTATTAAATAACTTCATGAAATCATTAAATTTTCACTAATATTTCATGAAAATCAAACAACTTTATGTAGATTTAGCTTTAAGCATTTAGAAATTTCATGGAAATGAAAGATTTGCAATAATATTTCGATTCATTCATCTCTTTTTTCGTACATTTTCTAAATTTAACATCTAATCTAAAATAAAGCATCAAAACACTTGAAAAATAAAAGTGCTCCCAATTATTCTCCACACATGGCCCAAGATTTAGTCAAATCAAAGAAAATTTCTCTATACTTCACCACATTTCTTTGTAACTAGGTATAGAATGGTGTGAGATTTTAGAGAAAGGGGTTTATTTTGGGCACCGAGTAAGCTCTATATGCACCCTTAAATGGCATAGCATATAGTCTTGTCTGGCTAAATGAACAAACTAGCTACAAAAGATTCATGAGTCAGGTAGCTTTTAAATTGGATTCAATATTGATTAAGTTCTATGTGCATACAAGTTTTTAATCTGGAATGAATTAGAAAATAGGAAAAAATAACAAAACATAAAGATGTCTTTTCTCTTCTAACATCCTCAAATTTTGAACATAACTTAAAAATAAATATATATAAGCAAATATTTTGGCAATCTGAAATGCTTGTGACCCTTCGAGGGTTTTTCACCTAAAAGGGTAAAGATTTGGGCATGAAATGCAATGTTACATTCAAATATGGATGTGATGTGGGTGAAATATGCTTAGATGAGATAAAATAAATCCTAAAAACTAATGAAATAAATCAATTATTTAATGTAAACTAGGAAATGCAAAGTGATGGAAAACAATAGTGTTGTATGCAAACATGAACTAAAAACATAAAAAAATGGAAAAAAAATTGAATGAAACTGAATGGGGTGCACCTAGAAACTGAAAGAAGATCTGGGAAGGTTCTAGAATGTTGTATAATTCAATGTTGATTCCCACTAGGACTCATTCACCACATATGGCGAATCAATCCTACTTCTAGTAAAATATGCGAGAATAGGTTTTAGGATGTTGAGAAGTCAGAACTTTAGAAAACTCTTTTTCTAGCCTTCTGGTGGGACTCATTCAACACAGATGTAGAATCATTCCAACTACAAAAATATGCAAAGTCAAAGGTCAACTCTGTGGGGCTTGGTATGTACTTTTCTACTTGTTGGGTTGTCAAATCAGAATCTACGAAAAATGAGATGAAAAGGGTCTTCAAGTTCCAATTAGGGTTATGTTGACTTTGATAACTTTGATGACTTATTGACCACTTTTCAACACCTCTCTCCTTGAAAAATATTCCTACAAGACCAGAAAACACACATGCAAAGAGGGGGAAATGGTTAGGGGTTAGAGTATAGGGGTTTTCCTTGGTCAAACCCCACTTTGGTAATCATACCCTTGATAATGAAATGAAATAAAGAAGGAATGATGATCAAATAACATGCAAATTTCATAAACTCACCAAACTCTTGTTGTTGAAGTTTGAAGATATGTCAATGGTTACTCCGAGATGCTTGATAATTTCTTGATTAAATGATGCAATGATACTTAAGTGACTGCTTAGATAGATTGCATGCAAGAATGAATAATTAGATGAATGGGGGTTGAAATGAATGGAAAATCATGTATCTATACACACTTATTCCCTAGTTTCCCAAAAATACATCACAAAATGACATTAGGTATTTACGAATAAAAACCTACCAATAATTTAAGTTTATGTTGATTTTTGTGCCAAGAGGGACTCATTCACCACCCTAGGTGAATGGGTCCCACTCAAGGCATATGAGTGGGTGTCAAGAATTAAGTTGTTCTTAATGATTTTTTTTGAGTTTGTACTAAAAAATACACTTAATTAAGGCATGTAAGTTTATAAAGGGGCCAAATAAAGCATAATAAATGTGTATTTAGTGATGAAAAATCTAGAAAAGCATGAAATTTTGTTACAATACTTTACAAAACTTTAAAATAAGACTTGGTAAGTGATAAAAGGGCTTATTTAAGTGAATTATGAGAAGAGGAGTCTAGAAAAGTGTGAAAATGTCTTACAACACTTCACAACACCTTTAGAAGACATCATAAAGTCTTAAAGATTCATAAAGATTCAAGACCTAATGTGAATGTGTGAGCCACATTTCAACATTAAAACATCAAACTTACAAGGAGGGACAAAACAAGAAAAGGTACAAGGGTTACTTTTTTTGTGTCCACAGTTAGCCCCCACATTAGTGAGAGGGTGAACTTTCTTCAAACTCACACTAAATTAGTTGAGGACATAATCAAGAGGGGTCTAAATGCACTAATTCTTGGTGAGATGATACAACATCAATAAAGAGGGATGATCAAGCCCCCAAGATCAAGATCCCATGGAAAACTAATCATAAGCACAAAAGGAACACAAATAAAAATAATGAAAAGGAATGAAGGAAATAAGAGAAAAAAAATTTCATCTGACCAACTCGTTGTGGATTAGATCTAGGATGTTTATATAAGAAATGTGTTCTCACTCTAGGGGAATGGAACTCATGGTTTTTTGTTGGTTAAGAAGGCCTAAGTATACTCACTCTGGGGTCATTGAACTTCTACCTATCCACAAGGTGAGAAGGCCCAAAAGGTGAAAAAATTATGCCCACGTGCAGTTGGTATGCACTCACACACAAGCAAGTGGATATGGGGAAAATTCATGCCTTAGAATGGTCTTTCCCACTCAACCATATCAAATTTATACCTCCTGATAACTTTAATAAGGTGGCATAAAGGAAAATTTCATTTCATGCTTCATGAGACAAGCAAAGCTTTGTATGTTTAGAACTCATGAAAAAATTTGATGACACAACAAGCATGCAAGCTATGTTATGCAAGGTGGCAACATAAATGCAACATGCAACATGCAAAAGAAATGTTAAATGGATTCTTGTTTAGTTCATGTGAGGCCTATAACTTAGGGAACATTGTTTCTAATGTATCCAATAGAGGACTAATCAAATAATAGAATATTCATAACTTAGGGATGTAGTGCATCACATCGAGCCACTAAGAGGAATGTAATATGCTAAGAGAGATCATGCTCATGAAATACATTACACCTAATGTCATCCACAAAGCAACAAACACATCGTATAAAGTAACAAGGCTACCCTAAGAACCAAGAACAAGAAAAAAATTCAAAATGAATAAAATGCCAATATATGCCTGCACTTTAAAGGAATTGTTATAGACTATTCTGTGAGCAATTACTTTAAAATAGCAAATGGAAACACAAAAATAAAGAAGACATGAGAGCCAACTTGGAGAGCCCCTATGCCAAGTCATATGTTTCTAAGTAAGGTTTTTTCATGCAAATGAAAAATGAACAAAAGAAAAAGGGGTTTCACCCAAAAAGGAAAAAACCAGAAATAAGGGATCTATGGATTTTGGGTCAGTATGTTCATTGCTGCAATGTTTTGATTAAAGATATTGGAACTGTCATCATTCCCCAAAGACACATAGAAATGGAAGAATGACACAAAGAGAGTGAAATCAAAAGAAAAAGAAAGATCTGTTTTGGGTCAACATGGAAGAGACATTGTTATCTCAGCACTTTACATCATCCCCAAAAGGAAAACACAAGAAAATGAAAATTAAAATGAAAAATATTTTTTGGTCAACATGAAAGAGACATTGTGGTCTCAATTCCTTGTGTCATCCCCAAAATGAAAACAAAAATAAAAGTGAAAAGGAAACACAAGGAAGAAGTTTTGTCAACATGGAAGAGACATAGGCCTCTATGCTTTTACATCATCCCCAAAAGGAAAAAAAAAAAAGGTGAAAAAGGTAATATAAAGGAAGACCTTTTGGGTCAACATGGAAGAGACAGGGCATCTCTATGCTTTGCATCATCCCCAAAATGAAAGCACAAAAAAAAAGTGAAAATGAAAAAGTGAAAGCGATGTACAACATATAGAAGAATGAAGGTACAAATAGAAGAATTTCACAAAAATAGGATAACATCAAATGACACATTATGGGGTAACACAATACACACATGGAAATAGAAAAGAGAAAGAAAATAAAATGCAAAAGACAAGTAAAAAATGCGAGTCAATTGATGAGCAAGTCATCCACCTCCCAATCATTTAGTGTATTGTGAGGGTTGACTATCCAAAGGGACAAGAAAAGTTTGAACTAGGGAAGTACCAAGTTCTACACTTGTTGTAGGAATTTTTCATTTAATCTCATGGAAGAGGAAAATAATGTATTTGGATCATTATGCACCTCTTCATCAATTTTAGTGATCTCATCATCATCATCCAGATTAATCACAATAGGAGGATGATGACAATGTCCAATGAAGGTGTATTATGAGTTGTGGTTGTTGTATTAGATCATTTTTTGGGATTGGGGAGGTGGATCATCATGCATTGCTTCATGACATGTGGAGTTTGATTTTCTTTGTTTTCTTCATTTTTAACTGACAAGTAAGGAGATAATGTTGATGGATCCCTCCTAGAACCTTGGTTTATTTTAATTCTATTTCAATGTTGTGTTGGTGTAAGAGGGTTGATCCACCATAGGTCATTTTCTTCCCAAAGGGGAGGAATAGAAGGAACCATGGGAGGTGGTTCAATCACTTTCTCTTGTAAACTTGTTTTATGCAAGGGAAGGATGGGGTTGGTTTCATTATCTCTTCGGTGTTTGGATGATGATCGTGAAGTGTTTACTATTGGATTATCTAGAGTTTCTAATTTAGGTTCAGGTTGGAGCAGTGTTTCATCTAGGATGGGAGTGTTGGAAGTGGACATGGATTGGTTGCGAAGGGACAATTCGACAATTTTATTTTCTTTAAACTTTTGATAAACAATAAAAAAGAAATATTTGAAAGGTGTTATGGGTTCCATGGGCTCTAGCCAAAAATATTCTAAGGAAAATTTTCAATTAGAGGAAAAAGGGTTAAAGCCACTATGGTGAATAGTGAATATATCATTGTCATGTAGAAACTTTAAAAATTTGTGTATGACTGAATGAACAACTTTCATTGAGTGAAGCCATGGAAGGCCTATCCACAAATGAAACTAATCTGATTGTGGAATGATAGAGAATGTAACATCCACTATTTTAGGTCCTATCATAGGGAATGCAAAAAAATTGTGTGTTTTCATCGATGCTCTCAATTTGTCACAATAATCTTGATAGAGATCATGTAATACCAAAAATTCCTCAGTAATCACATTCTCACCACAGGTGAGATCTGAGCATCCCATTAGTGGGCTTATCATAAATATGATCGTCTATGTAAAGAGGAACATTGAGAAGATTTGGAAGAATATCCTTAGAAGAGAAAGTAATATCAAGAGATTCCTTATGTTGTCCCTTACGAGGGATAACATCTATCACTCCTACCATATCATGCATATGATTAATAGAAGTGGTATGTGCAATAGGATCAGAATGTTTAATATCTTTATGAATAGTCATCACATCATTGTTTTGAGTTTTAGTGGCTTTGACGAATCACATAGTATGTTTAGGCATCAAATTGGTGAAAATTTGCAAATTTTGATTGGGTGGGGCAACATACAGATTTCCTCTAACATTAATATTTGAAACAGATAGATGACAAGAATCAATGAGGTTTTGCACTATGTGTTTAAGACACTTACACTGCTCTGTGTCATGTCCATTTTTTCTATGACAATGGAAATAAGCATTAGATTGAAAGGTTGGAGGCAAAGGTTTAGTTGAATCCAATGGTTTAACAATAGGTAGAGTAATCATTTGTTTTTGTATAAGTTGGGACATGATGTTGTGAAGAGTGTCTTGTAAAGGTGTAAACTATCTCTTTGGATATCCATAAGTAAAAGTTATTGCAGCTTTAACAACTATTACTTGGTTGTTGATGGGCTGAGATGGTTGTTGAGGAGGGGGGTTGAATTGTAAGAACACTTTGTTTGTTTTTTTAAATGGTTGTGAATTGTTCGAAGTGCTAGGTTCAGATTTTTCAATTCGGTTAGTAGTGGACTTGGCATCACAACTACTAATCGAATCGTGATAGTCACAAAGGGTTGTGCACAACTACATGAAAGAGGGAAATTTAATCATGGTCAATCTATCCTAAATTTGAATTTGAAAATTTTCAATGAACAACTTTTGGAGACATGGATCACAAACCTTGACATCAATTTGGGCATAAAAGTCACTAATAGAGTGAGATGAAATTGGTTACTTTTTCATCCACATTTTGTTTACATCAGCCAATGTCTTTTTGGGAGTCATGTGCACTTGATAATTATTTATGAATGCATCAACTAGCTCATTGAATGAACAAATTGAATTATTTGGTAAGGATGAAAACCACTCCAAGGCAATGTCCTTTAAGGTCCTAGGAAACAGTTTGGCCAATAGTTTAGCGTCAATAAGAAAGTCATTGCATAAGGATGTGTAACCATTAACATGATTAGTAGGATCTACCTTCCCTCTGTACTTCTCAAATCTAGGTTTCTCAATTCCTTGTGACATCAGTGTTCTTAATATTTCCAAATATAAGGGGCTTCCACAAACATATTATGTGGGTGGAGCATTCTAGTTTTAATTGATGGTGGCTATTTTTTTTGCATGGAGGAGACAGTTTAGAAAAGTTGCATAAGGATAGGATTGGTGGAAGTGGTATGAGGTGGAAGAGATCATGGTGATAGAGTGTATGTAGTGGTAGAGAAAGTGAGTGGAATGCTAATAGATGGTATGGTGGAGGAGTAGAAAAAATTTGATGCCATATAACAATTAGGAATGCTAGTAGAAATAGTTGAGGAAGGAATCACATTAATAATATGTTGTAGTGTGGTTGTCACTTGGGGAGTGGTATAGGTAGGTATGTATGCTACAGTTGAATGGTGAGGAATGTGAGGTCCTCCATGACTAACCATAATGTTTGTTGGTTGGGTTGTAGAAGGAGAATGTTTGTTGTATATCTCAACAATGTTTTTCTTAATGTTTAAGCCTTCGTCACTTTCAATCAGGTGATGGATATGTTCTATAGTAGGAATTGTAGTAGTTGAAATGTTTTCAATACATAAGTTTTGTTGCAAATGTGCTAAATCCTCATGAATTTTAATGATTTTGTCTTGCGGAATGTGATCATTTGATATGTCAGCTTGCATGCTATTGGAAGGCACAATATTGCTAATGGTAGGGTTCATTCCTAATGCACTATTGTCAACACTGGGAGTAGTAGCTCGAGACAACCCAAGGTCCAAAATGAGTGTGTTAACATGGCATGCCATGAGTTGTGAACTTCTTCTCACTAAAGTATTATTAATAGGGAACCAAAAACTCATAAAAGTGCAACTAAAGGCGGCGTGGATGCAAATGAAATGCAAACTATGAGTAATAAAATGACAATAATAGAAATTATAGAAAATGTAATAGAGATGTAATAATAGAAAAAAAATATATAGAAAATGCCCATAAAATGCTAGAAAATGTAATGCAGAATGTTCAACTAGACTAATTTTCCCAGGGTGGCGAATGAGTACAAGGATGAATTTTTTTAGGTTTTTTGAGAAATTTTAAATGCAATTTTATATTTTTTAGATTGTATGATGTAGAAATATGATGCAGATGTAGAATTTTAGTTTTTTAAAGTAATTTGACATGCAAAAATGAAAACTATATGATCTTTTCACTAATGCAAATTTGAAAACGCTAGGATGCAAAACAATGCAAAACCTAATACAATCTTGATGCAAAATAAACCTAGGATGCAAATGCACCTTAAATTAGAAGTAAAAATGCTCTAAAGTTGGGTTCACCAAAATCTAACCAAACATTTTGGCAACCAAAAATGCTTGTGACCCTTCTAGGGTTTTTCATCTAAAAGGGTAAAAATTTGGGGCCAAAATGCAATATTACATTCAAAGATGGATATGATGTGGGTGCAATATGCTTAGATGAGATAAACTAAATGCAAAAAACTAATGAAATAGATCAATTATTGAATGTAAACTAGGAAATGCAAAGTATTGGAAAACATAATGTTGTATACAAACATGAACTAGAAACATAAACAAATGCAAACAAAATTTAATGAAACTAAATCAGGGGCACCTGGAAATTGAAAGCAGGTCTGGGAAGGTTCTGGAATGCTATAGAATGGTGAGAATTTTCAGATCTAATGATGTTTGTAATTGAGATGATGACTATCCTAAATTGATGCTTTTGAGCACCAAAATAGAGAAAAAGATATTGGCACCCTGAAAATTTTGTGACCCTTCTATGGTATTTCACCTAAAAGGGTAAAGATTTTGGGGCCAGAATGCAATGTTACATTTAAAGATGGATGTGATGTGGACGTAATGAATATGGATTAGATAAATTAAATGCATAAAAATAATGAAATAGATCAATTATTGAATGTAAACTAAGAAGTGCAAAGTGCTAGAAAACATAGTGTTGTATGCAAATATGAACTAGAAACATAAAAATTTGCAAACATAATTGAATGAAATTGAATGGGGTGCCCCTCGAAACTAAAAGTAGATTTGCAAAGGTTTTAGAATTCTTTTGAGTTCAATGTTGATGCCCATTGGGACTCATTCACCATAGATGGTGAATTAGTCCCGCTTTTGATAAAATCTATCAGAACTGGTTTTGGGAAGTCAGGAACTTAGAACTTCAGAAAACTCTTTTTATAACTTGGTAGTGGGACTCAGTTTCCATAGATGGAGAATCACTCCACCTACAAAAATATCCAAAGTCAAAGGTCAACTCTATGGGTCTTGTTCTATACATTTTTGCTTGTCAGATTGTTGGATCAAAATCTACAAAAAATGGGTTGAAAAGGGTCTTCAAGCTCCAATTAGGTTTATGTTGACTTTGATAACTTTGATGACTTGTTGACCACTTTTCAACATTCAACTCCTTGACAAATCTTTATACAAGAGCTCCAAACATGCATGCAAAGAGGGAAAAAATGGTTAAGGGTTAGAGTATAGGGGTTTGCCTTTGTCAAACCCTTGACAATGAAATGAAATAAAGAAGGAATTATGAACAAATAACATGCAAATTTCATAAACTCACCAAACCCTTATTGTTGAGTTTAAAAATATGTCAATGGATGCTCCAAGATTCTTGATAATTGCTTGATTAAATGATGCAATGATGTTTAAGTGAATGCTTAGATATATTAGATGAAAGAATGAATACTTGGATGAATGGGGGTTAAAATGAATAGAAAACCATGTATTTAAGCACACTTATACCCTAATTTCCATAAAATACAACATCATAAGATAACCTTAGATCTTTACGAGTAAAAACACACTGGTAATTTAAGTTTACTTTTATTTTTGTTCCAAGAGGGACTCATTCGCCACCCTAGGAAAATGGGTCCCACTCCAGGCATATGAGTGGGTGTCAAGAATTAAGTTGTCTTTAATGATTTTTTTCAAGTTTCTACCCAAAAATACACTTAATTAAGGCATGTAAGTGCATAACGGGGCCAAATAAAGCACAAGAAAGGTTTCTTTGGTGATGACAAGTCTAGAAAAGCATGAAATTTTTCTACAAGTCTTTACAACACTTTAAAATAAGACTTGGTAAGTTATAAAAAAGGGGGTATGTAAGTGAATTATAGTAAAAAGAGTGTAGAAAAGTGTGAAAATGTCTTACAAAACTTCAGAAAACCTTTACAAGACATGATAAAGTCTTAAAGATTCATAAAGATTCAAGACATAATGTGAATGTGTGAACCGCATTTCAACATTAAATCAAGGTGAAATCAATCCAAATAAGCACAATAAGGGACAAAACAAGAAAAAATAAAATGGTTACTTTTTATGTGTCCATAGTTATCCCCCAATTTAGTGAGAGGATGAACTTGCTTCAAACTCACACTAAAGTAGTCGAACATGCAATCAAGAGGGGCCTAAGTGCACTAATGCCTGGAGAGATGAGATAACATCAATCGAGAGGCATGACCAAGCCCCCAAGATCAAGATCCCATGGAAAACCAATCATAAGTACAAAGGAACACACATGAAAGTGATTAAAAGGTATGAAGGAAGAAGAGAAAGCTTTGATCGCCTATCCAACTCATTGTGGATTAGATCTAGGTTGTTTATAAGAAATGTGTTCTCAGTGTGGGGTGACAAAACTCATGGATCTCCATGGGTGAGAAGGCCTGAGTATAATCACTTTGGGGCCACATAACTTTTGGTTATCCGTGGGGTGAGAAGGCTCAAAAGGTGAGAAACATACGCCCACGGTTGGTATGCACTCACACACAAGCAAGTAGCTATGGGAAAAATTCATGCCTCAGAATGGTCTTTCCTGCTAAACCATATCCAAGTTATACCTCTTGGTAACTTTAATAAGGTGCCACAAAGGAAAATGTCATTTTGTGCTTCATGAGACAAAGATTTGTATGCTTAGAACTCATAAACAAATGTGATGGCACCACATGCATGAAAGTTGTGTTATGCAAGGTTTCCATATAAATGCAACATGCAACATGCTAAAGAAATGTTCAAAGGATTCTTGCTTAGTTCATGCAAGGTCTATAACTTAGGGAAAATTGTGTCTAATGTGTCCAAGAGAGGACCAATCAAATAATATAATATTCACAACTTAGGGGATGCAATGTGTCACATTAGGCCACTAAGAGGAATGTAATATGCTAAGAGAGATCATGCTAATGAAAGGAATTATATGCAATATCATCCACAAAGAGACAAACAAGTTGTATAAAGTAACAATCCTGCACTAAGAACCAAGAAAAAGAAAAAGAATGCAAAATGAATAATACCAATGTATGCCTCCACTTTAAAGGAATTGTTACACACCATTCACTGAGCAATTTCTTTAAAGTAGAGAATGAAAAATGAAAAAAGAAAGAAAACATGAGAGAGAACTTGGAAAGCCCCTATGCTGAGTCATATGTTTTCAAGTAAGGTTGCATCATGAAAAAGGTAGTATGTCATGTTTGATTCCACTTAAGAAATGTCATCCACATCTCAAGCTTGCTCTTATATATTCATGAAAGGTTAACGGATAGTCAAAAGAGACAATGATAAGTGACATACAAGGACAAGGATACTTAACCCCTTACCCCCACTTAGTGCAAGACAAAGGTGAGCCTATAATTAATGAAAGTAAGTATAAAGTAGAGGAATTAGGTGCTCCAACACAAGGAAGAGCTCCACACTCCTTGAGATGTTGAATTTTGTTATGCAAAGTCTTAGATGAAAGTGGAGAGAAGTGAGATAATCCTAAATATTTCTTGAAAGAGTATAATATGTTAGTTTTCTACGTGTGTTCATTGCATGCATGTGTAGGAGAGAGATTGTATCCTATATCAAAATAATCTTTCAAGTTATATGAAGGTGGTTTATGCTTCTAAGAAGGACTGGTTTTTTGGAAAGAACACAAATCATTTTTAATGTTATGTTTTGTCTCCCCATGATGAATGGGAGTTAGGTATCCCCCATCACTATCATAGGTTAATGTTGTTGATGTAGATCCAAGTTTAGCACAAGGTTTTTTTCTTTTAGGTCATGATATTTTGCACTCTCCCCTAAGGGAAGGTGTGAAACCCAAATGGTTACCAAAACTTGTGTCTGAAAATGAATCATTTGTATGACTCTTTGGACCATGAGGGTGAGATTTTGGAAACTCTATTGAAAGGAGGTGTAGAATCTAATGACCCCCAATTATCAGGAAAGAGTCTTATTGTCAGGGAAGAATTAGCATCAACTTGTACAGGTTCAAGTTTTGATCTAGGAATGAAAGTATTAGGGGAGTTGGAAGTATTGTGATCATTTGATGCATAGATTCACTCATCTACATCAATCGTGTATATCTTCTTGTTGTACTAAAATTTAATTGTATGGTGTAGGCTAGATGGGACTCCTTTCATAGAATGACTCCATGGTCTCCCTAAGATAAGATTGTATGGAAGGGGTCCTTGCATGATATGGATAGAGGTAGGAAAAACTATAGGTCATACCTCAATAGGTAATGTGATCATCCCTAGTGGTTGCTTATTGAAATTGTCAAAACCATGAATATGAACATCAATAAGTTGGATGAGATTTTTGTCCATGCCAATTTTTTTAGGAGGTCAAGGCTATAAATATTGGTTTTACATCCATTTTCTATGATAGTGTTCCTAATTAAAGTTTCATTAATGATCACCTTTATCATCAAGTTATCATTCATGTTTTGAATTACAAGTGAGGGTAATTCATATTTATGGAATGTGATATATGTTTTGGTGACTTGCATGGGACGAGGGGAGAATGTTACATTATTTGATTTTATGCAAGATTGGATTTCCTCCTTCTGTATTTGTAACATTTCATGAAATATAAATTTGATTGTAGGTGATAGTTGAATGAGTTTCCATACAGATATATTAACAGGAGTATTTTTAAGGTCTTCTACACTAGGTACTCCATGTGGAAGAAAAGGTAAAGGAGTAGGAGTGTTGTTTGGTCCCCTAGATTTTTGAGTCACTAAGTTAAAACTTAGCAACTGCAAAACATTGTTATGAGTAGATTGCATTATGGATTTCAATAAGTCTCTTAGTTTTATGTGCGATTCAATAGTGGGAGGTGATTTAGGAAGCTCAATAATTAAAGGAGATCCCACTTGTGTCATTATAAAATCAAGAATATTTTATTTATTTGCATGACTTATAGTGAAGGGGATTATAATGTCACATTATTATCTTCACCTAAGGAAGGTTTAGAGTTTGAAAGATATGTGTCAATGTTTATATGTTTTTGCACTATGATATTCTCCCTAGGAGAGTTTTTAGGAGAACATCAAGCCAAATGTTTTTGACATTCAAAGGTTGGTTATCCTAATAGGACTTCATTGCAAGTAGAGGAATGATCAATGGTTGAATTTTCTTACTTAATAAGGGTTTCACTAGGTGAAGGGGACAACTACGATATTCATGACCTTCATCGATTGTGTTGTCTAATATCAAGGTATCTTCTTCAAAACTATGAGAGACACTAGGAGAAAGACAAATGTTATTGTCATGATTACTTATGGTTGGGTTTTTGTGTTCATAAATGTCTTGTCCACTAAGAGAGGTAAAAGGAGAAAACAAGTACAATTCTCAAAAATTTCATTGATTGATTCTTCTACCAAAATATCTTCTTTTCCAATAGGAGATATAAAAGGAGAAGAACAAATATGATTATTAGGAATGTCCAAGGTTGTATTCTCTTTCAAAAAACACTCTCATAGGGAGGGGATAGGAGTTTTTTCTTAGCATGTCTAAATATGCAAGATAGTAATATTGTGTAAACAAAAATGAAAATCACATGTAACCATTTCATGCAATGTTTCAGCAATGTAAACAATGTATATCCAAAGATGCAAGACACTCTTATCCAATCTATGCAAACCTTTAAGAATGTAAACAATGTATATGGTAGAATGAAGAGCACTTTTATCAAAATTATGCAATTTTTTATGAATAGAAACATTGTGTATGCAAAAGTGAAAAGTACATTTATCCATGTTATAATAAATTTCAGATATGCGACCATTTTCAGATCTAATGATGTTTGTAATTGAGAAGATAACTATCCTAAATTAATATTTTAAAGCTATATGCATAAAAAATGCAATGTTACATTCAAATTTGGATGTGATGTAGGTGAGATATACTTATATGAGATAAAATAAATGCAAAAGACTAATGAAATAGATCAATTATTGAATGTAAACAAGGAAATGCAAAGTGATGGAAAACACAATGTTGTATGCAAACATGAACTAGAAACATAAACAAAGGATTTTTTTTTTGAATGAAACTGAATGGGGTTTACTTGGAAACTTAAATAATATCAAAGAAGGTTCTAGAATACTACAAAATTAAATGCTAATGCCCACTGGGACTTATTTTCCACAGATGGTGAATTAGTTCTACTTCTAGTAAAATTTGTCAGAACAGGTTTCAGGATGTCAAGAACTCAGAACTTGAGAAAACTCTTTTACCAACCTGGAAGTCATACTTATTGCCATAGATGGTGAATCACTCCATCTACAAAAATATGCAAATTGAAAGGTCAACTTTGTGGGTCCTAGTGTGTACTTTTCTACTTGTTAGGTTGTCAGATCAAAATCTATAGAAAACAAGTTGAAAAGGGTCTTCAAGCTCCAATTAGGGTTATTTTGACTTTGATAACTTTGATGGCTTATTGAATACTTTTAAACACCTCTCTCCTTGAAAATTATGCCTACAAGACCTACAAACACAAATGTAAAGAGGGGAAAAATGATTAAAGTTTAGAGTATAGGGGTTTGCCTTGGTCAAACCCCACTTTAGTAATCAAACCCTTGATAATGAAAAGAAAGAAAGAAGGAATGATGAAAAAATAACATGAAAATGTCATAAAATCACCAAACCCTTGTTGTTAAAGTCTAAATACATGTCAATGGTTGCTCCAAGATGCTTGATAATTACTTGATTGAATGATGCAATGATGCTTAAGTGAATTATTAGATAGATTGAATGCAAGAATGAATACTTGGATGAATTGGGGTTAAAATGAAAAGAAAATAATGTATTTATACACAATTATTCCCTAATTTCCCAAAAATACATCGCAGGCCAACCTTAGGTCTTTAGGAATAAAAACCTTCCAATAATTGAAGTTTATTTTGTTTTTTGTGCCAAGAGGGACTCATTCACCACCCTAGGTGAATCAGTCCCACTCAAGGCATATGAGTGGGTGTCAGGAATTAAGTTATCTATAATGATGTTTGTAAGGTTTTTACTAAAAAATACACTTAATTAAGGCCTGTAAGTGCATAAAGGGGGAAAATGAAGCATAAGAAAGGTGTATTTGGTGGTGACAAGTCTAGAAAAGGATTAAAGTTTGTTACAAGACTTTACAACAATTTAAAATAAGACTTGGTAAGTGATAAAAATGGGTTATTTAAGTGAATTATAAGAAAAGGAGTCTAGAAAAGTGTAAAAATGTCTTACAACACCTTTACAAGACATGATAAAGTCTAAAAGATTCATAAAGATTCAAGACCTAGTGTGAATGTGTGAGCCAAATTTCAACATTAAATCAAGGTGAAATCAAGCCAAATAAGCACAAGGAGGTAAGAAACAAGAAAAAGTAAAAGGGTTACTATTTTCATGTCCACAATATCTAATGAGCTTTTATAGAAGCAACGCACAAGAAAGAGAAGACAAATACATGAGAGGAAATCCAAGGGACAAATCACATCATGGCATGTGGAATATGACAAATCACAAGAGAATTGAAAACAAAGTCATCGAAGTTTGAGCTTCATCTATACATTGATATCATTCGGTTTTTTATCTTTTATTGTCACCCACCAAACAAAATGTAGGAAATTTCCACACATTTAGAATGATGAAGTGGAAATTCTATTCCCACATTTAGGTTCTACCTCAGATTGAACATTCCTAGGAATCAATCACCCTCAAAATGAGTAGACTCTTTTGTCACATGCTTGATATCCATATTTTTTGATTTCCCGATATCTAATAAATTTTTTCCAATGAGCTTTGTTCCTACATGAGCTTCCAAAGTGTACTATCAAACCTAGTAACACCATTGGATCTTCCTACAACCTTATTCTACTTGACCATCAATACTTGAAATTTACATCACAATCTTCTTCTCCTGTAATCACCAATTCCAACTATTAAATCCCTTTTAAAACATTCATAAAAATCTCATGTAAATAAAACCATCATTAATTAATCATCATTAATAACACACTTTAAGAAACAAAGAATCTTATATTCTAGCATAATTATTCCTTTTAGTTAGGTTACCAGACCACCAGACCTTTCGAATAACATTAAAATTTTAAACTTTACTTTGCATTGTTACCTGGTATCTGGTACTCAATACTTAATATTTTACCATAATTTTCTTGGACCTCAAATTTTACTAGAATCTCCATATTTATCAAACATTTTCTCCCAAACCAGAGCACTTTACTATATACCTTGTGTTACCTCTTTTACACTTCTAGCCTTCCTAGTTCTTGGTACCCAGTACTAGTGATTTTTTAGTGGCTAATATTCACCAATTGGCTAATAGTTGAAATTTGGGAATCCAAATTTGGCTAATAGTTCAAGCTACAATGTGACTTGAATCACCACATTTTTACAAATTTTTATTATAATAGTCTAATTTAAATCACCAGATAATTTATTTTATTAAAAAAATTAACTTAAAATTTTTCCATAATATTCAATACATGATTTGATCAGATTCGCCTAAATTTTATAAATGATAATTGAAATCTATATTAATTTGCAAATATTATATCATAATTATTAGTTGCTTTAGGACCATCTTTCTAATCTTTAATTTATACCATTGATTTACAATATAATCTAATAGCCCTTGTTGTATTCCATGAGGTAAAATGTACCCAAGATCTGTAATGCTCATGGGGCCCACAATTTTGGGTCTCATGAACATTATAGATTGTGGTTAAATTTTACTTTATAGAGTACAATGAGGGTTGTTAGATCAATGATCTGAAAGTAGTTTTGAGCCTCATGAGAATTAGAGATCATGGGTACATTTTACCTTTCAGAATACAATGAGGGCCATTATATTATATTTTAAAAACAATGGTGGAAAGTAAATATTATAGTCTACCCCTTCAACCCATTGATAATTTTAACCCTTGGGCCCCTACTTTTCCATGAGAATTATTTTTAGATTGCATAGATTCACCATCACAATTAATGATTTTTCCTACTATTTTTCAAAATTTTCCAATTTTTTCTACAAAACTTTAGTGATGTAAATAAAATCGTGAATAAAATTAATATTTTTTTTAGAAAAAAGGAAAGATTTGCCAATAGAAATTAAATATTTTCCTAAAAAAATGAAATATTCATTATGATTTTATATATTTTTTGAGTGGGTTTCTTAAATTTATCACTTCCCAGTACCTTAAAAACTTCAATTATGAAGTACTCTTTTAAGAAAATTTCATTTTTCTCTTTACACTCCTCATGATCTTTCCAACTATCTAGCACCTGCCATAAGAATTACTTTTCACTTGGGGTGCCAAAATCTTACTACAGTGTAGGAAAATCCATACCCTTGTGATGGAACTTGAAAAAAAAAACTTATGTTCCATCTCAAAATCTTGCTATAGGGTATGTGCAGGATCATCATGGGAAAAACAGGCCCTTAAGTGGCAAAAAATTCAGGAAAATGAGAGTTAGGAAACTTGACAAAAATTTCAATAAGCTATCTATATTATTTCAAAAATATGTAAGAATAGAATCTATAGAAAATTTAATGTAGTTTCTAAACTAATAGGTTTATTTAAAAAAAAAATCTATTTGGTGAAAATTTGAAATTTCAATGTAGTAGTACTTAAATTTTAGGGAAAAAATAAGAAGTAGGTGTCTGTCTAACCACCCTAACCACAATAAAATGATAATATTTTTTATAATATTTTAGATATAAGTAGAGGACTCATGTCCCAATGTGATGCATATTTTTTGTAAGTTTTTTCCAAGTAAATAATTAATTATGAATTTTTTATTACAATTTTTAAAAGTATAAAAACTTGTATGTCTGACCACCTCAACTTGGTCAAAACTTCATAAAATTCAAATTTACTTTTAATCCTATAATATGTGAAGCATAGAATGTGATGCATGTTTCGGATTCAAAAAATGTGATACCATTTGAAAGCTATAGATGTTTTTCAATCAACCTATCAATCAGGACTTTAGTCATAATTCAAATAGAAAATGAATAATAATTATTTATTAAATTCAAAGTAAAGAATAATTTATATTGGTGGAAAGCTGAGAATCTCCTTTAAAAACCCTTTTTGTTTCATCAATTTTGGGTAAAAAAAGGTCGCCAGCCACATGGTCCATCATATCAGTTACATATTGCCACCTTTTGGCCCATCATGATCCTACAGATACCCTATATTTTAAATATTGAGTTGGTATCTGAAGGATTAGGGTTTTTCTTATCATCACTGTTGTAGGGTTTTCTATTATCTTGAACCCTTTCTTAATTATTCATCAAGTTTTTGTTTATAATAGTGTTATATTTTGACGTTGACCTTTTGTTTCCCATTGTCAGTCATTTTAAAACATCTTATTTCATTGATGATTGTGGAGTAATCGGTCCCTTATGCTTAGGTATGAGTTTATTATTTTTTATATAAGGTTGAATAAAAGGCCTTTTTGGCCTTTACATCCTTTGAATTTTATGACTTAAAGTCTTTTGAGACCTTTTCCCTGCATCATCTTAAGATGGTCCCCTTCAGTAGAACAACTTATGGACACATGCTTAAAAGTTTTCACTTTGTCACTCATCACAGATAGTTTGTAAAGGGTATGTTTAAATTGGTGATATGTGACGAGTAATATTTATTTGGTTTCACTCATCATGGATAGATTTGAGATCTCATGATATGAATAAACGATGGGTGATGCTCTTGCTTCTCCTTATATCATTTATTTTTTGTGTATCTATAATAATTCTTGAACCTTGAGTATTGAATTAGCAATCAGAGATGAGCAATATGAAGTATCTCTTATGCTTCATGTATCATGGATGGGTTCTAAATGTTAAGTTTTGTATTAGTGATACACGATGCAAGTGTTATATGTAATCATTAGGATCCCTCATCGCTAATTGCTTGTAAAATTTATGATTAGAATTAGCGATAAGCAATAGCCTTGGTATTTTTTATTTTCTCCTATTGCTCATTATAGATCCTTTCCAAAACTTGTGTTTCAAAATAGCGATGAGAGATGGAGTCATCTATTCAACTTTCTTTCATTGATTTAAATTGATCTTTTGAGTGATTTCTTTTGTGTCATTGATTTTCATGCAAGTGCACATATTTTAATCTTGCTTTATTGCTTTATCTCACATTGCTGATGTGATCTAGAGTTCAAAGTTAAATCAATGACATGATGAGAAATTGAACATTATCGAGGTGATGGAAACTTAATTTTCATGTCCCATCTTAAACCCTTGTTGCCTTTAGGAAGGTTTTAGGATTTTTTTCCTTGAAATCACTTGATTATTATATTTTTTTGTTGACTCCCTATTTCCCAATGTCTGTCACTATTTAAAAAGAACTTTATTAGGCAACTGATTCCCTCATCATGGGTCCAGAAAGCTTTGTTATAATTATTTTGAGGTTCTTAAGTCTTTTTCTATCTATCTATCATCCTAGGAAGTCCCCTCCATTAAAATAACTTATGAGCATGTGCCTAAATTTTTTCACTTAAGTTCAACCGACCTTATGTTTTTATCACTCATCGCTAATCACTTTTAAAATGAATTTTTTAAATCAGCGATGTGCAATGAGGTGATATCTCTTTGATATCACTCATCGTGAATTGTTTCTTGAACTTCTAATTGCAAATAGTGATGAGTGAGGTTCTTAAGGGATCACGTATTGCTAATGATTTTTGAATTCTTAAAGTTGTAATAGCGATAAGTGATGACCTCTTAATTTATGATCATAGTTTCATCATTCATCGCCAATATATTACAAATAGATTGTTTTAAATTAGAAATGAGCGAGAAGTTGAGTTTCCAATTGCATCGCATCTTACGAAATTGTTTTAATCACTAATATTTTGATTAGAGATGAGTTATATGGTCCCTTTTACTGATTTTTCTCTCGCTAACTTGATGACATCCTATTTGTGATATCTTTTGTACCATTGATTGTTATGTAGGTGTATGTTTCAAACTATGGTGCTTACATCTCTTGTTGTTGATGGAAGTCAATGTACAAAGTTGATTTAGCAAGGAGCAATGGAGATGGATGAGATCAAGAAATCAGCCTTAGATCTAATGGATGAGATTTTATCACATGAGGAACTTGCATCGCTAATAAAGATGGACGAGAATGAAGTAAATCGGCGGTTGGCGAATACTACTACATGAAGAGGAAATGTGGCAAAATCCTAAGGATTTCGTATAAAGGAAAAAGGAAGGTGGTGAGGTGGATCAATAACCATTGATATAGTTTTAAAGTTGAAGGATCAACGATAAAGGTTTAAAATTGAACAACTAATTGTCAGTTCACTCATGCGAGCTTACTATCAAATATTAATGGTGACATGCTCTCCTCTTGATCATAACAAAAAGTAGATATCTAGTTTGTCATGAATCCTAATTCACTGGCTAGTGGAAGGAATACTAGAGGCCAAAGAATTTGCAAGGAAAGCTACATAAATTATCAGCAACCAGAGTGACACTACTTTCATTTGGGTAAGAAAAATTGATACTTCCTTTTAATTGAGGTAGTAAGGTGAATGCCCTTGAAAGCAGATAGGAAAATTTGTGGAATGGACAATTTAGTCTTTTTTGGTGATTAAAATTTGATAATTGAGCACTATCTAAATTCTGAAGAAAGGTGTCCTATTCAATAGTAGAGTTTTATCTTGTCATAATTGTGAAGGATTTTATTTGGCCATAAGAAATTATAAACCCTAGTTTCCATTTGCATTACAAGAATGAGTGACCCAGAGCCTAGTGAATCAAGTGTTAGAGCAGAAAGGAAACCAAAGAAAAATAGGGTTAAAAGACTTAAAACTCAGCATGCTTCAGCTAAAATTAAGCCTAAGCTAGTGACTGTTTCTAACCCTTTTCCTAATACCCATGCAGCTTCCACAAGGTCCAAAAGTGCAATGATAGAAATATAATAGTTTATGCAAGAAAATTCTTGAGCTATCAAAGAGGGAGGGTCATGAATTGGTAAAAGGCCCACAAGACAAGTTGTTGTTACCACTAGGTTGATTGATAATGCTGGAGAAAATGGTGAGAAACCCCAGCCTCGAATTGGATGGCAATTGTTTAGGTATGCTTTCAATAAGAAAAATTCCAGTAAGCCTACATGCTATTTGTGGGGGTTGAACCTAGAAAGTTAGTGGTTCCAATTGTGTTTGGGGAAGTTGATTTAATGATGGAGATAGCAAGGAAATATGACCCTACTGATAGGAAAATCAAGAGTGAGAAGGGTGATATAATTCTGGAGGTGACAAAGGATATAATGTTGTTTGTATTTTGCTTAAATATCAATTATACTACAAATTTTAGGTGTGTTGACTTCCATGTTGAATATGAAGGGAGAAAATTTGCATACAGAGAAATAATACTTGTGTGACATAGAAGGAGCAGGAAAAAATTCATTGTTCATGATGTTGAGCCTTTTGAGTGAAGAATTTGAAGATTATTTCAAAAACACTTACTATTGTTTAAACCAAGTGCTAGCTTAGGATTTGGAGGTTAGAATAGCCCCTGATTTGTTTGTGATGGTCATAGATATACAAGAATATAATTGAAACACTAGTTTTGATTATGCTAATTTTGTTTCTCAATGAATGCACATGGATTTTCTCAACTTGAGAAAGGAAGTGCTCCCTCTATCTTTCCCCCATTATTCCTTATTGATTCATATGCTCTTATGGGAAGGAGATTATGAGTGGAAAAGGAAATTAAATTTGAAGATTAGGGAAAGTGAAAATAAGGCTATCCCTGTGCAAATATGGACATATATTTGGGATCAAGATTGCTACAATTCTAATTACATCTTGTTTTCTAATTTTATAAGACATGGTATCTTAGAGTTATTAGGTGTGGCACCTAAATTTAGACTTTCTCCAGAGATCAGAAGTGTTATATTCCCAAAGGATGTACTAGGCTCTACAACAACACATAATTGGGCCAACTAGTTTCTACATTTTGAATATAATTTGATCAGGATTTATGGAGCTAAGGTGGAACCCCATTGTTTACCCTTGAATGTCTCAAAAAGATTGGCTTTCATGGAGCTCATGTAGAAAATTGATGTTATGGATTATGAAATGTTTAGAAAGGACAAAAAGGGCTTTATAGTAAACCCCAATGTTCTTTTTCTTATTTTAAAGTCACTACCCTTGAGGGGTATGAAAAATAAGGCATTATCGTGAATAATCTCATAATGCCTATTAATGAGGTTATATTTTTTGATCCAGAAATATTTGTGGCAAGAAAAAGGAGACAAAAGGACTTAGGCATCATACATCATGAATTCCTCTATAGAGATGATCTACTAAGGAATCTAAAAAGTGATGAGATTGTCATGGTTAGGAAAAGGGATTAGACATCTATGTAAAATCTTGAGGAAAAGATTATGAAAAGGAATGACTTCTACATCAGTCCATACAATGAAATTGCAAAACCCTTTGAGAGAGCCTTTACCATGATAAGGGACTATTAGTTTGGTGAGTTTAAGATAAAGGTAAAGGAGGTTGTAGATAAAGCCATGGTCCTCTTAGAGAAAAAATGACAATGAAAAGTTATGGATATCCCAAAATGACTTGAAGATGTTCATGAGGTTAGGGAAGAACAAGTGGCAGAACATGTGCTAGGAAATCAGGAAGTTGAACAAAAATTTCCCCTTTCTCATATTGAAGAGACTCATAGTTCAGATGTTCCTCCTTGCAGGATTGTCCAGTGGTAGTAGGATAGAGAAAATGTTGATGATCCTAGAATTAGGGAGTGTCATGAGATTTTGGCTAATGATAAATTTGTGTAAACTAAAGAATTTCAAGAGTTTATGATTCAACACAGTGAATAAAGAAAATAATGGATAGGAGAAGAATAATACATAGCCTAAACACAGTATAGATTAGGCTTTTGATATAACATGGTAAAATATTATTCTCTCCTTAAAACTAAAAGTGTTTAGCATGTGATGCTAATGTGGATTAACACATTTTGACCTTTTTCTACTTTCTTTGCCTTGCTTCATACATTTTTCTATTTTTATTTTCTTACTGTTGGCATTTTGAGCACATGGAGAATATCTTGTAACTATTGTAACAAATTAATGATGTCTTTTAAGGTGGGACCTATTTTCCACAAAGAGTTGATGATAATTCTTCCTCATGTTTATTTGCTCCACCTAAAGACTCAAGTGTAACTAAGAAGGAAATATTGTTGCAAGTGGTCCTATGGGATCATGACATGTGTGTTGTCTATTCTGAGGCTTGCTTGCTCCTTCATCTCTATAAGAAGGAATTTAGGACCAGAAGTGAAAGAGTGAGAACTTTAGAAATTTTTTGAGTTGATACTGTTAGTTTTTTCAAGACAAATACGAAGAAAGTTTTAGAGTCTTTGTTTTAAGTTTATTTTGGAGTTCATACTTATGCATGTAAGACTGATAATGGTATAACATTTGTAATACAAAGTAATATTAGTTTCATGGTTTTTCTCTCTCCTTGTATGTGTGTTATGAGTTATGATGGAAAGTAATCAAGGATGTATTTCATTTGTCTTTGTCATTATCTAATGGATGTTTAGTTTCATTTTTTCTTATTGATTCAATGAATTGATGTAAATCCTTATATGAGATTGATAAGTTATAAGTACTATGTGCTAGGATATTTGTAAGAAGTGATAATCCTAAACATCACAGAGGAATGTTGCAATGCTATATTTCTTGGGGTTATATGTGTTATTATTTGAATTGTTATAAGGTTATGTTAAGAGGTATTGACTCCATGCTTGGGATAAAGACACTAGTTCATGCAGGGTATTAGTGTTACACTTACAGTGTTGATTCATTAACTACTCAATCCTTTAACCATAAAATTGTCAGGGAACACTATTTTTATTTGTTTTTTGTGTCTATTCCCCCATATCCAATATATATAAGATTGACATAATAAGTTTCCAACTTATTCAATGTTACTATTAAGTGGTATCATGAGAGATATCTGTTATTAACAATGTATTTGATCATAATTGTGAAAGATATTTATGTATACATTGTGGGATCACCCTCCCAGGTTTCACAGAGCCCAAAGAGTAGGAATAGAAGTTTAGCAACCTCTATTTGTTCATTGGCCAATCCCTTTAGAATTATTGATAATTGGAAATGGAAAAATCCATAGGTATTTCTAGAGGCCAGTTTGGTTCTTAAAAAATAATCAACACAAGGATGGGCCATAATTTTAAGGGCTAATATTTCATCATGGGGATGCTTGCATCGTGGATAGAACTAGTGAAGGATTAAATGTGTCAAAAATAAGTGATAGCTACTAAATGAAAAGGAAATGTGGTAGTATCTTGAGCATATTGTATATAGCAAAGAAGAAAGTATTGAGGAAAATTGAGAACCATTGATATGGTTTTAAAGTAGAGTGATCAATAGATAGGGTTTGAATGTGAAAGAATAGATGTGAGTTCACTCACATGAACTTACTATCAAACATTAATGGTGGTATTTCAATCTCTTGGCCATAAAGAAGGTAGATACCCAGTTTCCTACATATTTGGAATTGCTTCGAAGTGGAGATGAATACCAGAAGCTAAAGAAATAATGTGGAAATCTCTAGCAAAATGTTTCAACAAAAATTATATCAATCATTCATGCAGGTAAGAAAACTGTGTCTCTCCTCCTATCTAAAATATTAAATTGCAATGTTCTAGAAGGGTGATAAGGAATTGGGGAGATAATTTTCTTGTGGTTTTATACAGTTGAATATTTCAATATGGGTGATATGTACTGAGTAAAGTTTGGGAATATTTTTGTTGTGTAAGTGGTGCCTTGAGTTTTTGTACCTGGGTAGGTCTTTTCAATTACCAAAAAATTGTAAGCCCTAGTTAAAATGCATTGAAAACATGAGCGAACCAGAGCCGAATGAATCAAGTATTAGACTAGAGAGGAAACCAACAAAAAGGGGTTAAAATGCTTAAAACTTAGGATGCTTCATCTGTGGTTAAGTCGGAACCACCTACACTATCTAACCCTACACCAAGTACTCCTACAATTTCAACTAGGTCTAGAAGTACAAATAAGGAAAAAGAAAGGTTTATACAGGAGGCCTTTAGAGATGTAAAGGTTTCCAAGGAGGGTCACAAATGGGCAAGAGACCTACGGGTCAATTTGTCGTGATCACCAAGTTAATTGATAGTGATAGTGGAATTGGTGAATTGGCCCAGCCTCAAAGCGGGTGCAAACTATTATTGTATGCTTTTAATAGGAAGTACTCTAGCAAGCTGACATGTTACTTATGGGGGATAAACCTTGGGAAGCTAGTGGTGCCAAATGTGTTTGTGGAGGTGGATGTGATGATGGAGTTAGCCAGGCACTATTATCCCACTAATAGAACAATCAAGAGTGAAAACAGTGATGTGATCCTTGAAGTAAGAAGGGATAAGATTATGGAGGTATTTGGGTTAAATCCCAATTAAATTGTGAAAATTAAGTGTGCAGAGCTATATGGTGAATATGAGTATAACAGATTTGCATATAGAAATAAACTACTTGTTTGGAATAGAAAGAGTAAGGAGATTTCTCCCTAAGGATGTTGATCCTTTTGAATGTGAATAGTTTGTGAACTATTTAAACAACACCTACTATTTCCTAAATCAAATGTTAGCTCAAATTTTTGAGGTGAGGATAGCCCCTATCTTGTTGGTGATGGCAGCAGATATATAGGCTCATAATCGAAACACTAGTTTTGTTTATGCTTCCTATGTTGCTAAACAAATGCACAAGGATTTCATCAGTTTGAAGAAAGATGTTTTCCCTTCACATTTCCCTCATTATTCTTTGTTAATTCATATGCTCCTATTTGAGGGTGATTATAGCTAGAAAAGGAAGTTGAAATTGAGATTAAAGGACAATGAGAATAATATTTTTCTAGTACAAATGTGGATACACATTTGGGATCAAGATTGTCCCAATTCCAACTATTTCATGTTTTCTAATTTTGTAGTGTTGGTATCCTAGAGGTGTTGGGTGTAGCACCTATTCATAGGATTTCTACAACAATCAGAAGTATCATGCACTTGAAAGATATACTAGGATCAAATGCAACACATAATTGGGCAGATCAGTTTATTCATTCAGAATATTCTCTATTTAGAGCTTATGGGTCTATGGTGGCACCATACTATTTTACCCTATATGTCTCCAATAGATTGAATTTTATGGAACTCATGTGGCAAATTGATTTTATGGATTGTGAAATGTTCAGAAATCCTAGGAAGGGTATTGTGGTGAATCCAAATGCACTTTTTCTTACTTTAAAGTTACTTCCCCTGAAGGTTATGAAAAGTTTGGGATCATGGTGAATAATCTTAGGTTTCCTTTTCATGAGGTTAGTATTTTTTAGCTAGAAAGGTTTGTGTTTAGAAAGAGAAGGGATAATTTATTAGTAATACATCATTAGTTTTTGTACATATATGATGTATTGAGAAACTTGACAAGTGATGAGGCTATCATATCTACAAAGAAGGAATGGACATCCATAATGGACATTGAAGAGAGTATCATGAAAATGAATTCCTTTTATGTGAGTCCTTATGATGTAATTGTGGACCCATTTGAAATATCTTTCATAAAGCTAAGGTATTATCAAAATGGTGATTTCAAGGTGAAGGTAAAAGAGGTTGCTAATAAGGCACAAGCTCTCCTTGAATAACTACCTCTAGCTACGGATATCTCAGAGCAACCTCTAGATGTCCAAGAAGTTAGGGAGGAACAAATGGCAGAACATGTTTCAGGAGATGAGGAGGTGAAGAAGAAATTCCCTCCCCCTAATATTGAAGAAACCCTCAGTTTAGAAGTTCCCCCTACTATAATTGTCAAATGGAAATATGATAAATAAAATGATGATGATCCCAGGGTCAAGGATTGTGATGAATTCCTTAGGGATGATAAGTTTGTGTAATCTAAGGAAATTTAGGAATTTATGGTTCAATAGAGGAGTAAAGAGGTAGAAGAAAGGCTTGAACTAGCAAGGGATAGTGTTGAACCTTCTCAATAGGAAGTGTGTGTGTGAATATTTGGAAACAAAAAACAAGTTAAAAAACACACCAATGAAACATTGTATCAAATAATCTAATTTAAAATTAAACAAACTTAAAACCTACCAGATTCTTCAAAACCATCTCATCGTCCTCTATCTCCAAGGATTGGTTTTAAGCTGCTTGTTCTCATACTTTATAAGAAAAATCTCAATAGAATGACATACTTGAGAAGAAGATGATATGAAAAATTGCAAGAAACTAAGTTCCTATGCTAACTGATATGAGATAATGAAGCTATGATAAAATGCTAAGATAATAAGACTATGATAATGAAACTAAAAATAGATTATGCAAGCTATTCTACAATGATTATTTATGCTAAGATGATAAAAACTAAGATGCTATGCTATGATTATGAAAACTAAAATGCTAAATGTTTGATTATTCAACTATAATACTCATGCTATGTAAACAATTCTAGGATTTTCAAAGAGCCAAGAGGTCTTATTTATAGATTTTTGAAGGAAAAACCTTAGTTGGCAAAGATCAATAGTTGAGATTCAATCAGGTAAGATAAATGGTGAGAGATGGAGAAGTTGGAGAGAAAGATGGAATCTAGAGAAAAAGAAGGAAGATGTTTTCTACCCACAAAAACATTGTATTCAAAAATAGAGGAAACTTTCCATTTGTCAAGTTTATTTATGAGTTAGTTTTGGTGGTTGAAGATAATTCAACAATTAAATAATAAAATTATTTAATTTCATGTTACATGTGGATTTGGAATCTTCTAATTAAATATTTAAAATATTTAATTAAATGTGAGATGGCCTTTTAGAAGATTTAAAGATGATTTATGATTTTGAAAAAGAAAAATATCTACTTTATTTAGAATAAAGCAAATTTGATAATTAAATTAAATAAATTGTAAAACTTATTTAATTAAGATAGAAGAATTAGAAAAGAACAATATAAATAAATAATTAAATTTATTTATATGTAGGTTGAATTAGAGATTTAATTAAATAACTTGTATTTAATTAATTACCAGACTTATTATAATGTGACCATTTTTATATGTATACATTTTTTCCCTCTTTGAAGTGATGTGATTTATGCATTGCTTCAAAAAATTTAAAAGTTTTCCCCATATGTGAATTTTATAAAACTGATGCCTGCATGCCCCCTTAGGTGATGAATCAAATAAAATTTTGAATTGTTCAGGTTTTTGATTTTTTTGGAAATTTTTTATGATTTGGAAAATGTGCAGTGATTGGTTGTCCAATTCATCGGCCGATAAAGATGATTTGACAGAATCCACAATTGAAAGATTGATATGATGATGATGAACTTTGATAATTCCCTATGAATAAAACAATGCCATAAAATTACCCTTCATTCATCCTTAAATGGGTAAAAACGTAACTTTTTCAAGTCATTTGTGCATTGTTATCTTAGTAAATTATTGAAAACTTGAGCTCTAGAGTGATAAAAATGGCACTTCCCATCCACCAGCATAGATATGACTAGATTTGACAACACTAGAACCCAACACATTATGGAGCCCTGGTACATATTGTGTAAACCTCTTTTGTGATTTTGATTTGTCAAAATTGAAATGATTTCAGCATGTTTTCTTCTAGTTTTTCACATGTTTTTCAGCAGAATAGCACATTTTAATGATTTTATAGTGCATATGATTATTTCCCTAGTGCATGTAATTTCATCGTGCATATGATAAAAAAGTGTAGCACTTTTGATGAAAAAAATAGTGCATATAATACTATAGCGCATTTGATAATTTAGGTAGCGCCTAGGATTCCATAGTGCATATGAGTTCCATAGTGCATATGATGTGTTTAATAGCAAATATGAGTTCCATAGCGCATATGATGAATTTAATAGTGCATATGCCTGATTTTAAGCCTTTTTGCCTGACTTTCTCCTCGATTGATGATTTTTCAATTGACTTTGCGTTTGACAGTGAGTTTTTGATATCCAACTAATAATGATTGATAGGTCTAATAAAATAACTGATAAATTTTTCCTCATGATGTATGAGAAACAAATATTAAGATAACTAATAAATTTTTCCTCATGGTTGATGAAGAAACATAGTAGGATTGATTTAATCATAAACATTGATTTGATATGTTTCGAGTGGACAGGAAAGATTAAAGATTCTTTAGGCATGGGAGTGATTCTCAAAAACCTGGAGCTTGATTCCACTACTTGATCAAGAAGACAGAGATGTTATTGATACCTATGGGTTGACCCCATTGTTGGAGATGCCAGAGATACATCTCAGTAGGGATTTTTTTATGACACTTGCTAAGAGGTAGCACAGTAATACAAACACCTTCTATTTAGCAACATGAGAGATGGTGATTAGTCTTGAGGATGTTTGTAGGATTTTGTAGATTCTAGTGACGGGAGAGATTGTGTCATATGATTCCAGAGAGTAAGGGAGCACCAAGGCTTTGAGGAGAGTTTTTGCAGATGATTAGATTGATGCATATGATATTCCATGGGCTGAGATGGGTGATACGTATGCACCATTACCTTCTGTGCTAGCTAGATTCATTGGTGGATTCCTATTTTTTGACCGTAGGTTGAAGGGACTATCGATTGGATGGGGTTGAGTGCTTGAGAGAATGTGTGTGTAGGGTAAATGGTATGCTTCGGAATCATGCATTCTCACCCATTTATATGATGAGTGACATCAAATATTTTATCATAGAGGGAGGAGCATGGTCGTTGGATGTTCCCTTCTATAGGTTTGGGCATGGGAACATATAGCAGTTACACGTCATGTGGTAGATAGACAGCGTCTAGTTGGGCAACCATACATTTTTGCATATGCAGGTGTTTTTTTCTAGCCTAGGCTAGGAAAATTAGACCACTGGAAGCGAGTACTTGATGATTTAGATATGGTTACATGGTGACCATACTTAGATTATGAGCCATGGCTAGAGGATGCTAGAGAGGTGCCATATGTTTTTATTTTGCAATACTTGATTGGCCACAACCCCTATAACATCAAGAGATTCCTATTGAGTCAGGTGTTTAGACAATATGGTTGGATATAGGAGATTCCCTAGGGTTCAACCATTTACGCTCATCATCAGTAGGAGATTATAGTGTGGGGACCCTAGCTTTCATTTGATGTATTTTCTATAGAGTTCACCTCCTTAGGTTCAAATATCTGATATTATAGAGTAGATATTCTTGATGGTGGGGTGACAATTGATTATGCGCAATATATTTCAGCACATCCAGTACCATGAATTACTAGTCCCAAGGAGCCTTTAGTACCACTAGATGGGGACAGAGCACAGAGACCCGGGCAAAGGTAGAGGAGAGAGGAGATGGAGGAGAGTGGGAGTGAGGAGGATGATGAGGATAGAAATGATAATGATGATGATGGAGATGGAGGTGGTGATGGTAGGACTACCCCAATAATGATACAAATATCAGAGAGGATACATTTTTTTATAGTCAGTGGGACCGATACAGGAGGTCCATTAGGTTATGAAAAATAGCCACCCTACAATCAATATTAAAAAGCTTACAGGATCAGTTCGCACATGCACATGCTACTATATAGCAGTTATAGGTATAGGTGACTACCCTAATGATAGAGATGGATGAAGTGAGATAGGCTGGTGAGCAAGTAGTAGCTCTATTTGAGAGACTGCAGAGAGTGGCTGAGGGGACTTGTATGGGTGTGATGATGGTAGAGGTTACACAGATTACCAGAGAGGTTGAGTATTATCATGGCTGATACCATGAGGTTGTTCCTATAGAGTGGAGAGTGAGTTATGCCACATCTAGATTAGGCCGCAACAACTTCTTGGAGATCCAGGTCAAGATCCTAGTACAAGTGCTATAGGTGTAGGTATTTTAGGTGTAGGAGGTCTTGCGAGACTAGCGAGTCTTGGGGGGAGTACCTTATAGTCCCATGATCCTTTTTGATGATGTATATTTGATGATATTTGTATACACATTCATTTTTGTCACATTATGATATTGTATCCCTCCTTGTTTTGATATCCTTGTACATTTGACATTGAGTTTTGATATTTATGAGATGCAACAAATATTGTTGATCTATGCATGTCTACATGATTCACTATGATAGATGCATTTATGATGGATGTATGTATATATGATGGATATATGTTTATATGATGGATGTCTATGATGCACGATAATGATGATGATGTTGTAATGCGATGTGTGTTTTTTATTTTTATGATGCTTACATATATAATCTAATGCATGGATGTTGGATGATAATATGATATGATAATGCTTTCTAAATGCTTTTTACATGATGTGATGGAGAATTATTATGTCTCTAAATGTATGGATGATATGAAAATTCAAGCTAAATAAATGAATGTTGTGAAAATGATAAAGAATGATTTTGAAAGTTAATGAAAATGAAAATGTTAATGAATGAAAATGATAGTGAAAATGAATGAAAATGATAATGATAATGAAAATGAATTATAATAAATATGAATGAAAATGAAAATGATGACAAATGAACAGGTATGATAATGAATGTTATGATAATGAATGATAAATGAAATGATAATCAAAATGAAATGAATGATAATCAAAATGAATGAAAATGAAAATGATGGGAAAATGAGCAGGTATGATAATGAATGTTATGATAATGAATGATAATGATAATGAATGAAAATGATAATTAATGATAAATGAAATAATAATGAAAATGAAAATGAATGATAATGAAAATGAATTAAAATGAAAATGATGGGAAAATGATTAGGTATGATAATAAATGATAATGATAATGAATGATAATGCAAGCTAAATAAATGGTGTGATATGAAAAATGATAACACACTTTTAATATCTGATATGAAAATGGGAATGCAATTTAAATGAATTCAAGATGAAATGATAATGCTACTGAAATGAACAACTGATATGAAAATGAAAATGACAAAAAATGAGTAGGTATGATAGTGAATGTAAATGATAATTAATGATAATGAAAATGAAAATGATGGGAAAATGAGTAGGTATGATAATGAATGATAATGCAAGTTAAATAAATGATGTGATATGAAAAATGATAACAAACTTTTAATGTCCGATATGAAAATGGGAATGCAATTTAAGGGAATGAGATGAAATGATAATGCTACTAAAATGAATGAATGATATGAAAATGAAAATGCAACTGAAATGAATGGATTATGTTTTTGGTAATGTCAAATGTACTCAATACTTTGTTAGAGAGATATGTTGTCTTTGATTGTTTGCCTACATTGGAAAACCTATAATGTTGATGCAGAACTAACATGAGTGCAATCTATATTAACAATGCAGATTTGTCATTTTGAGAGTTATTTTATGCTTTTTTATCATCATTGAACTTTTGAAATTTTGGAAGTTAGTACAAGCATCAAAGGGGATATTTGCACCGATGATGACCTGAGTACAACTTTCATGATTTTTGATATAGCAATGTAATACAAGCATCGAGGTATAATTGAATCAAGATGACCTGAGTATTGCTTGCATAAACAAACAAGAGTTAACCCTTTTCCTATGTAAATTCTGAAATGTAATCAATGATACGTTGGACAACATGTCCCATGATAAATTTTCACAGTAACAATGATCAACTCATAGACAATAGAAAAAGAAAAATCATACTCCTTCCTTACTTCTCTAGTATAAGACACCATTGAGTTGCTCTAGAGGTTTGATAACAAAAATATATAAAGCAACAATTAAACCTTTGCTTAAAGTATTTCAAGCATTCATTTAGATTAGATCATCCATTTTGATTTGAAAAACCTAATGTTGTGCTTTTTGATAAGTGTTTTGATCATGTATGATTGATTACCATTTTTTTTTTGTCATTGTATTTTGGTTTTGTTTGATGTGTTCATTGTAGTGCCATTAGTCTGTTGTGATAGCTCAAAAGTTAGTTGCCCCCATTGAGTTTTTATTTTTCTCCTAGTTAGACACAATTGATTATTATGGATATGTACAAAGTTCACCAAACCATGATGAAACACGATTGCCTCTATGATGCCTAAATGATTGATAAATAGGATGTTGATATGATGGTAAATGTGGATATGATAGAAATGCTGATAATATGGAGGACATGAACTAATAGATGGAAGAGCCAACTTGTTCACAAATAGCACCTAATTATCAGGTTTTCACCATTTGTTTTTATTGCACTTTTTCATATTTTATGATTTTTTTATTGTTACTAAGATGCCTATTTCCAGGTTTTCATCAAGGAAACAATTTTTTTCTTTGTTTTGGACATTTTATGTTGTTTTTGGATTTTTTCATGACATTTTATGTTGTTTTTGTTTAGACATAGAAATTCTTAAGATGAACGTTATTGATTGGTTCTTCAAATAGGTCCCCTTCAGGTGTAGACAATTGATCGAATCCAGAACCATATACTACAATAATGACAAATGGACCAAGCTAATTTGGTTTGAACTTTCCTTTCTTCTCCCTATCTTGTTGATTGTGGGAATTTTCTTTCAGGATCAGGTCACCCACTTGAAATGTTTGTGGTTTGACTTTGTCGTTGTAACTATGAGACATAACTTGTTGATAACCCTTCAATTGATTAGCTTCATGTTGTTGTCTCTCATATACTAATTCCAACTCTTGTAGTCGGGAAACTTTGTAGTCTTCATCAATTATGAGTCCCTTCAATGAGACTCAAAGTGAAGGTATCTCAACTTCTAATGGTAAGATTACTTCTGCTCCATATACCAAGGAATATGGGGTGGCTCCTATTGGTGTGTGAATGCTAGTTATATAGGCCCACAAAGTTGGATTCAACTAAACATGCCAATCACAAATGAAATAATTTATTGTCTTCATTAGGATCTTCAAGATTGTTTTATTTGAAGCCTCTACTTGGCCATTTCCCTGTGCATAATAAGGTGTTTAGAACCTGTGTTGGATATGGAATCTTTCACAAATTTTGTCGACGTCCTGATTCTTAAAAGGTCTCCCATTATTAGTGATAATGGAGCTGGGAATGCCATACAGACATATGATGCAATTCAAGATAAAGGATGAAATTCTCTTGCAGGTTATAGTGGTCAATGGAACATCTTCAATCCACTTGGTAAAATATTCAGTTGTTGTGATTATAAACTTGTGTCCATTTGATGACAAGGGGTGGATTTTTCCAACCAGATCTAATCCCCACTGAGAAAAGGGCCATGTTGTAGTGAAAATTTGTAGCTCTTGAGTAGGAGCATGAATAAGATTTCCATGTATTTTACACTTTAAACATTTCTTTACAAAGTTAAAATATTCCTTTTCCATAGTTTCCCAATAATAACCCATTCTAACAAGTTTCTTAGCTAAGGTCAATCCACTTGAGTGAGTTCCAAAAATACCACCATGAACTTCTTGTAAGGCCTTTTCAAATTCATCACATTCAAGACATCTAAGAAGTGTACCATCAATATCATGTTGGTAAAGGGTTTCACAAATTAAGGTATAGCAAGAAGATTGGAATATAAAGTTTCTCTTTTGATTCTAGGACAAATCTGGTGGTAAGATATTATATTTCAAATAGGTGTAGATCTTCCCATATAAAGGGGAATCAGAACCAACTAGATGATAGATGATTTGGGTCTCACAATTATTATATGCAAAGGAAAACAATTGTTCCACTAGGAATTCATATCGTTGTTTATTTTTTGATAGTTATAGTAGCAAAGCAATCATAGCCATGGCATCTACAACTTTGTTGTCAATTCTTAGAATCTGTGTGAACTTGATTTCAGCAAAATATTTCTTAAAATCATCAACCATGTTCTTATAAGGCATTAACTTGTCATATTTGGTCTAATAATCATCATTGATTTGGTTAGTGACAAGTTGTGAATCACCATAGACCTGTAGTTATGTGATTTTCCATTCTAATGATACTCTCATTCCAATAAGCAGTGCTTCATATTCAGTTATGTTATTGGTGCAAGGAAACATTAACCGATAAGATTTTGGAATAGTATGGACCCCTAAGGTGTGGCAAAAATAATTCCTACCCCCAAGCCATGTTGTGTAAGGGATCCATCAAAATATAGTGTCCATGACTACAACTTTGTTGTTGTTGTGAAAAAATTTTCATCAACAAATTCAATATGCATTAGATGATCTTTTTGTAAGGGTGTTTCGGCCAGTTGATCTACTATGACTTTTCCTTTGATATCTTTTTGATCTACATAGTGGATATCAAAATCACTTAAGATCATTACTTGGCATTTAGCTAGCCTACCTATTAAGGTAGCTTTGCTCAAAAGGTATCTTAATGGATCAATTTTGGCCACTAGTTTAATTGTGTGGGCTAACATATAGTGCCACAAATTTTGGAAAGAAAACAATACAACTAAAATAGCCTTTTCAATAAAAGTATAGTTGAGCTCATGATTAGTCAAAGTCCTACTAATGTAGTATACAACTCGGTCTTTTCATGTTCTATTCTCTTGTACCAACAATGCCCCCAAGGATACCTCTATGGTTGAGATGTAAAGTATGAATGACTCTCCTAGTACTAGTGGAACCAAGACTGGTGGATTCATCAGATATTGCTTGATTTGATTGAATGTTGCTTCACATTTTTCTTCCCATTTAAAAGGAACATTTTTGTGCAAGAGATGTGTGAAAGGAAAACTCTTGTCTACTAGTTGCGCAATGAACCTTCTAATATATTGTAGTTGTCCTTGCAATGATTGAAGTTGACTGATATTTCTTGGTGGTGGAATCTCCATGGTGCCTTTAACTTTTGCTAGATCTACCTCTATTCCTTTTTCTAAAACAATATATCCTAAGATCTTTCCAGATTTAACTCCAAAGACACTTCTTTGGATTGAGTCTAACATTGAATTTTTCCATTTTAACAAAGATTTTAGATAAGATTTCCAGATGTCCCTCTCTTGTATAATATTTTTCTAAGAAATCATCCACATAATCTTCCATTAAAATGTGCATCATGTCTTGAATAATAGTGGTCATTGCTCATTGATAAGTTGCACCTGTATTTTTGAGTCCAAATGGCATCGCATTCCAACAAAAGGTCCCCTAGGGACATGTGAAAGAAATCTTGTCTTGATCCTCCTGATCCATCTTGATCTAATTATATCCTAAGAATCCATCCATAAGTGAATACATGGAATGTCCAGCTATCGGATCCACAATTGTGTCAATGCTAGGTAAAGGAGAATCATCTTTCGAGCATGCTTTATTCAGGTCTTGAAAATCTATATAGATTCTAATACACCCATCTGGTTTTGATACCAATACAATGTTAGAGATCCATTATGCGTATTCAATGGATTGAATGAATCCAACATCCAATAATTTCTTTAATTATTCTTTGACCAACAATACGACATGCATATGCATCTTTTTGAGTTTTTGCTTTACTGGTTTCTCCCCCAATATTATAGACAAATGATGCATGATGGGATTAGAATCTAGTCCAAGCATATCCACATATGACCAAGCAAAGCTATTTTTTTTGGCTTTCAAGAATTATATGAAATTTGCTATCTCTTCCTTTGTTAATGAAGCAACAAGTTGTAGGATCTTTGGTTGTTCTTTAGTGTCTATGTTGATTACTTTCGTTGGCTCAATCAAAATAGAATATTTCTCTTAGTAGTGTTCTGGGAGAGTGTCAAGTTTCTCATCCTTCAGTTCCTTTGAAAGGTTTTCACCATCGAATATGCTCTCTATTTTTTCTTTTTTCATGATCTAATATTGTTGTTTTTCAGTTTTCACCATTAGATCGATCTCTTATATTATTAATTTTGCAGCTAAGAAACTTGGCACTCTCCTGATTGAAATCTTGATCATGAGATTCACTGGTGGAACCCATTTTAGGATTGGAATATTGAATGAAATTTACAATGGCCTCATCATCTTGAAATATAGGGATATCAATAGGTTCAGTTAGATCCCAATCAATAAGCTCAGGATGGATTAAAGGAAAAGGATCAATTGGTTGAGTGAGGTCCAGGGTTGTCAAAGTAATGACAAAGACATGGTTAACATTCTCACTATAGGGAAGGTCTATTATGGTATCCTCCTATCGATTATCAATCTCATTTTGAATCAAATCATCCTCACTCGAGTCATAGTCATATTGAAGTACATAGTCAAGTGGTCAAGTCCTTGAACTTTCTCCTTATGTAAGTATGGGTGTATATTTTTGTATGACATCAACCTCTTTATCTCTCCAAAATTCATCATTATAAATTGTATCCCATTCATATTCATTTGAATCAGTGTCGGAGTTATCCTACACTCTAAGAATTGCCAAAGTCATTTATTCATGGGATTTCTTTAAAGCGGCTTCTTTTGTATCTTCACCATACCCAAGTCCTATTTTATCTTTTGGATGTGTTATTGTAGGTTGAATGAGCTCTACAATTCCTTCCTTTCTTTTACCTATGGGACCATTTCCTTGATAGCCCATCCTTTATATTATAGCATAGCCTTTACCATATTATTTTAAAGGAAATTTTATATGTTGAACGGATTCATCTTCATCTTTATATAGCCACTTGAGAATGTCTCTATCTTTGGCTTTATCTTCTTGAGTATTAGCTTTGATAAATTTTCTATCAAACATTATGATGGGTACTGAAGATTGTGCTCATGATGTGGAGACTGCTACAACATGTTGTTTGAATATTGTGGGCTTGCCATGTGATCTTAGAGAGATAGGTAAGTTAGAGAGACATAATGAATATTCTCCCACCCCTTTGTTGTTTAATTGCAATCTTGTACCAAATTTATTTATCAAATATTTTGATTGGTCATTATGATTTGAAGGGGAAACAATCAAATCTTCTCTATTATGTGGTACCAAAGTGTCCTGGGTTGCTCTAAGATTAGAACAAATTTGACTGTTGTTGCGATCTATAGGTATAGTTATCTCTTGTCCATCATAAGGAAATTTGAGACATTGATGGTACGTTGATGGGACTGCTTGCATCTCATAGATCCAAGGACAACCCAAAAGTATGTTGTAAGAAAGGTCTTGATCCAAAACATGACAAAATTTATTCTTTAGAATAGGTCCCACTCTGATAGGCAACATGATAAGACCCTTGGAAGCTCGATCTTCATCATCATATGCTTTAATTGTTATTTTTCTTCTTGGATCAATAGAATCTTTTGAAAATCCTAAGGCCAAGACCAGCTTTAAAGTACAAATATTCAACCCAACTCCTCCATCTATTAAGACACAACCAATTCAGGTTCTATGGACCATGACTTATAGATAAAGTGAGGAGTTTTGTAGATGAGACATGGAGGCATCGTATTTTTTGGAAAATGATAGGAAAGTGGGTGAGGACAAGGGTCTCGCCATGTTCTAAAACTTGTTAATATCCAAATCAGTAGATACAATTGTTTCAATGAGAGCCTTCTCCAAAATATTCTTATGTGTTGGGGATATCTTGAGAAGCTCTAAGATGGAAATTTGAGCCAATTTTTTTTATAATTGATCAACTAAATTATACTAACTTGGAGGAGGGATAGTTGTTTTGGATAAACTCCCTTTTAAGACAACTTTAGCCTGTCCTCTTGTTGTCACATTGACTTGTTGATATTCCTACTTTTCTTTGACCTTATAACATTAACCTGTTGGTCACCCATGTAAATGTGGTTGATTGGGGTATCATAGACCTGTTGGTCATTCATGTAAATGTTGTTGATTGTGGTATCATAGACATGATTTAAATTTTTCCTCTTGTCACTTGAAGATTCAACTTTTTGATAGTTTGGAAGAGGGTCCTTAAATGCTTGATAATCTTCATTGGTATGATGTCCCTTGATTGTTATTGTGTGGTTTCCTATCAAATCTTGGACTAAATTTTTCAACCCTTGATAGTTATTTTTCCTATGTCCCTTGCATCTATGGTAGTCACAGTAATACAATTCATTCCACGATGGTGGTTTGACTTGTGGATCATAATATATTTGAGGTGGTAAAGTGATAACATTTTTATCCAGAAGCTCTTTGAGAGCTATCTCAAGAGATTGGCCCAAAGGAGTGAAAATCTATCAATTTAAAAAGAATTGCGACTTGGGGAGATTTGCATTTTGAGTGTTTCCAAGATTATTGTTGAAGTTACCATGATTACCATTATTTTTTTTATTGGTCAAATATCTTTGATTTGTGTTGTTTACCTAATTGGTGTTTCTATTACCTTGATTGGTTGAATTTACTTTATTGGAGTTATTGCATGGAGCACCTGATAGATTGAAGATGGATGGTTTTTCTTTCACATTGTTCAAGCATCTACCATGACAACATTCTTGTTTCTAGTCCAAAATCTTGATTTTTCATTGTTGTTGTTATGATTGCACGCATTTGGACTATATTTTTCATGTTTTATCACTCCTCTCTTAACTAAGGATCCTTCAATAGTAATTGCATTCTCAATCAACTTCTCAAATGATGGAGGAAAATGAAGGTTGAGCCTATAACTCATTTCTTGATCAAGATTGTTAATAAAGATATCCATCTTTTCCTTTTCAGGAACTAGACAAGAATATTGTATGAATAATATTCTCCACCTTTGTAAGAATGTGATGAAGGGTTCTCCAGTATTTTGATTTTCTTTACATAGATCAAGTATAGTTATTTGATGTTGAAAGTTGTAGGAGTATTGAGATATAAATTTGTTGATAAGCTCATCAAATGTTTTGATGGGTGGAGTGATTTTAGAAATCCATTCCATGGATTGTCCACCTAAACTTAATGGGAACAATCTCATCAAGTACATTTCCTCGTGTGCAAATTCAAGGCTCATGTTTCTAAAGTCTTTCACGTGGTCAATAGGATCTGTTTTCCCATTGTATCTATCAAATTTTGGAATTTCACAATGCTTTGGAAATGGGATCATGTTGAGATTTCTATCGAAAGGATATGGAAAATATCCTCCAAAGATACTTCTTAGTTGTGTGCCGTTGTATTTCCTTGATTTTCCCTTGTAGTGCTCTTATTTTTTGGGTAAGAGGACTGAGATCATTTAAGCGAGTATCAATATTTTCAAGATCTTCTTTAATTTTCTTTGTATCATAGTCAAAGGGTAATTTAGCACCTTGATTTTCCAATAAAAGAAAGTATCTTTCTTTGTTTCATTCTAGGATATTTTCCATGGCTAGATGAAACTATGGATCTTGTTCAGCTTCTTGGAGAATTTCATTGGTTATTCCATCATTTGAACTATTTCCATGAAACTTATGGAAAGGATTTTCTTCCCTATCACCCATTTTTCAAAGTGGTTTCTCTCTTTTGTCTTCTTCTCTTTGTTTTTGGGACCTTGTGAAATAGGCATATGCTTGAATCAAATTTTTACTAAAATTAGATCACAAACGAGAGTGCAATTTTTTAGATAATTGATGCCTTAGCTAAATAGAATGATGGATCCTATTGGTATGACTAAGGAATTTCTAATTTTTAGTTTTTGATTCCTTGGATGAAGGATGATAGATCCTGTTATGGAAATTAAACTAAATATCAAAAAATTATTTGAAATTGGTGCACTTTAATATATTTTGATTAGTTTGAAAAATGATGGTTTTTGCAAAAAACCTAAAGTTTCCAAGTTCTCCCTATTTTATTGATGGTTGTGGAATGTGAGAATGATAAATGGGTTGACTATGATTATTCCTTTGTGATGGAGCTCTTCGTTGATTATAAGCTTGTGAATATAAAGGCTCTAAAGAAAAATCATCAATATATCCTCTATCAAAGTCATGATATCTATCCATGATGAAATTTTGATAGTCAAGCAAGACCTTCCTACTTTGGTACAAAAAGCATCTCCTCTTCAAAATTTTCTTGTAACCAAGTGGCCTTTTTTTTTCTTGATTCTTTTAGTAAGGGATTTCTTGACAAATGTTGTTGATTTGTCAAATTTTTGTGTTTTCTGGATGGTCTTATCTAAATTTATGTTTGGAAAAAACAACAAGAAATAGGCAGACAGTTGTTTTTAAGTCCTAGAATCTAAACAATAAGTGTATGTTCAAGAATAAAACATGATCCTTTTTTATTTCCACTGGTATTTGACAAGAATACACTTCAAGAAGACTCACTCTTAAGGTCAAAAATTCATCATAATAAACACAACCCACATCTTAAAATTGTGTTGACTCACACAACCATGTCACCCCCTAGAGGGCACCCATGGTTTTTTCTTTTCTAGGCATGTACTCAATGTTAATTTTCTCAATCCCTTGAGAAAATGATCGTTGGAAATTATGTGGTGAGTATCTTGAGGGTGAATTCTTCCCTCCCCTTGCACCATGATTATTATAATGTTTGGTTACTGACTCGGTTAGCTTCTACACTAAGGCTTGTAGTGAGAGTTTTTGTTTGGTGTAGAAAATGATAAAATCCCTCAAGAGACCTCCCAACCTTTAGAACAAAGGCTTTGAGGATGGTTATCTTGCACACTACCATCGAATTGTGGACTTTCCCCAAATTTTATTTTGATTATAGTGGGTTAGAAAACATGGCTTTAGTTGTTCCCACTTAGGTCATTCTCGTAGGCTGAGTACTTTTTCCCACTACGGGAGGCCTGCTAAAGGTTTTAAGAAAGCATAAAGTGCATGAAATTAAAATATGAGTCTAGCATTTTGATCACCCAGTTAAGGGGAGAGCATAGGCCTATCACCATACAATCACAACAAACAAATGTTTAGTTTTAAAGCCCAAATGACATTTTTCTATTCTACGTGAAGATATTGCTTCACAAATACATGATATTCATTTTAACTAAGAAAGCAATGTATGATGACTACCCTAGGATTGGTGTATTTTAATCCAAATGACTACCCTAGGATTGGTTCATTTTAATCCAAATGGCTACCCTATGATTGGTTCATTTTAATCCAAAAGAAGCAATAAACCACTAGTTGTGGTTGTGTCGGATCTAGATAGCAAGTTTTACAAATTATAAATGCACTAGAAAAAAGATCATATACGCTACAAAAATAGTCAAATGTGCTAGAAAATATATCATATGTGTTGGAAAACCTATCAAATGCGCTAGGAAAAAACCTATCAAATGTACTAGAAAACCTATGAAATGCACTGTAGAATCTATCAAATGCATTGCAGAATCTATCAAGTGCGCTAGAAAACATATCAAATGCATTGAAAAACCTATCAAATGCATTGGAGAATCTATCAAATGCACTGTAAAACCTATCAAATGCACTGGGGAATCTATCAAATGCACTATAAAACCTATCAAATGCACTGGAAAACCTATCAACTACACTGGAAAACCTATCAAATGTGTTGGAGAATCTATCAAATGCATTGAAAACCTATCAAATGCACTGGAGAATCTATCAAATGTGATGGAAAACCTATCAAATGCGCTAGAGAATTTATCAAATGTGTTGGAAAACCTATCAAATGCGCTGGAGAATCTATCAAATGTGTTGTAAAACCTATCAAATGCATTGGTGAATCTATCAAATGCATTGGAAAACCTATCAAATGCATTGGAATAGTCTTCAAATGTGCTAATACACGTCTATAGTCGTGACCTACCAGAAAACTTGTAATAAAATATTAAAAACAAGGAAAGAGCCCCACCGTGGGCACCAGAAAATGTGTGTGTGAATATGTGGAAACAACAAACAAGATAAATAACACACCAATGAAACATTGCATCAAAGAATCTAATTTAAAATTAAACAAACTTCAAGCCTAGCTGATTCTTCAAAACTATCTCATCGTCCTCTCCTCTATCTCCAAAGATTTGTTTTAAGCTACTTGTTCTCAAACTTTATAAGAAAAAGCTTAATAGAATGACATCCTTGAAAATGAGATGATATGCAAAAGTGCAAGAAACTAAGTTCCTATGCTAACTAACATGAGATAATGAAGCTATGATAAAATGTTAAGATAATAAGACTATGATAATGAAACTAAGAATAGATTATGCAAGCTATTTAGCATGATTATTTATGCTAAGATGATAAAAGATAAGATGATAT